>JAANBC010000100.1:0-85381 GCA_014621405.1 Stylonectria norvegica
GCATCCCGGGGTCGAGGCCGACAGCCCGCAGGCCCTCAAGACGAAGACGGCGACGCCGAAGCCCAAGGAGACCACACCTAGACGGACGGCCCAGCGGCCTCGGCCCGGCCACGCCCCCCATGCGAGCGAGTCTAGCTTGCCATCGCCGACGGTACGTTCGACTACGAAGACGGCCGCCTCGCCGCGCGTGAGCCCTGTGAAGCTGAAGCAATCGCAATCAGCTATGCTGCCCTCGAGTAGCCCCTCGCGAGCGAACGAAGACTTCACCCTTGTAGTGCCCAACCTGGCCAACTTGAGAGCCTCGCCATCGCCGCTGCAGGAGACAGAGACGCACTCATCACCGAGCGAGAGCATCCTCGTCCCCGAGACGGCAACAGTACTAGATCCTACGCCGCAAACTCCGAGAGCCCCTGCAGCCGCCCTCAAAGTGTACGAGGACCCCTTTACCGACGACCAAGCGACTCCGAGACCGACATTCACCGGCCCCGTCCTGGAGGATAAGCCTGTCAATGAAGATGCGGCCAGTCTTCCCCACGCGAACGGACAGTCCATCATCGAGTCCATCGAGTCGCCCGAAAAGGCCCAGCAGCACTCACGGCTGCTCGACAGCGGCATCGCCAGAATCAGGTCGCGGACGCTCGACGTGCACGGCTTCCGGAAGCTGCAGTCGCTCCTCCGCGACAGCAAGTGCATCTTCACCGACGACAAGTTTGAGGCCCTCCTCATCGGCCTCTTCCAGTACCTCGAAGACCCCCTTGCCAGCGTCGCCGCCGAGAAGGCCCAGGACGTCAAGGCCCAGATCCTCGCCACCATCAAGCTCCTCCTCAAGAAGGAACGCGATAACTTCCAGCCCCACGTCTCCCGCGGCCTCGAGTCTCTCCTCGAGACGCGCGCCGCCTACGACACGCGTGCCCACATCGTCAGCGGTCTCGAGCTCCTCGCCGACGAGCTTGTCACCATCGGTGACGGTTCCGAGATCGTCGTCGTCCTCACCCGCCGCCTCCAGCTATGCGACGCCGCCGCGGCCGAGGACTGTCGCATCCTGAGCACCGGTCTGCACGTACTCCGCGCCATGCTCGACAAGCGCACCCAGTTCGTCCCCACCGACTCGGAGCTCGCCCAGCTCGCCGCCCTGGCCGGCCGCTGCCTCGACTCGGCAGACTCGGGGCGTCCGCATGGACTCGGTCCAGCTCTGCGTCGCCCTGCACGCCCGCGTCGGCGAGACGCCCTTCTGGGACGCCCTCAAGGACGCCAAGGATGACCCCAAGAGCCTCATCACCTACTACATCGTCAAGCGACAGCGCGAGCAGGGCTCCGTCGCCTAGACGGTGAAAACAAGAGAGTGTATTTGGGCGTTCGTTGGATGCTGGAGTTTGGGGCACTGGATTTGTGAGCACCGCAGGGATATACGGCAGCTCCGGAAGGCGCTCGACGGCTATGATGCTGTGCTATGTCTGTACACGACACGTGTTTGGGCGTGTGTCTGTATACTTTGATCTTTACCAAGGTTACTACTCATTGACTCAAGGTATTTGCTTGGCTTGGACTGGCGTCGGGGGGCTGTTCTTTGGCGATATGCGGGAAGGAAAAAAGAAAGGGAGCTTCTTTTGCTGTTATTTTCAAGGTTTCTTTTTGCGAATATCTACCTACCTACTTTTATGCAGCACTTCAGTTGTACTTGCTTGTAATTTAGCATTGTAATTTACCTCGACTCTTCCCATACGATTGGCTATAGTCCAAAAAGCAAGCGAAAGGTTCACAGTGGTTTCACGTCACATCTCGGATATTGTTCATACGAAAAACACGTCTTGAGACGTTTCCATTCCATTTCACACCTTCATATCAAGCGTATTCCTATCTTCCAAATAGGCGAGAAGCGGAGAAGCAGTACAGGACACGCCGCGGTAAGTACATTCGCTTCTCGCTCGCCCACAATCCAGCCAAAGCTTCGGGATACAAGAAGAGGAAGAAGAGGGGGGACCAAAATAAACGCCGGCATTCCAAGCCGGACCGGATAGAACTCCACGAGCCATGAATTGAAGCACCAGAAGCCTTTTTCGTGAAGGTAAAATGTCGAGGCGTCGCTTCCCATCCCATCCGTGGCTAGGGATGGGAGGGAGCAACAAGGGAGAGAGAGTGAGAGAGAGTTGCATCCCAGGGGAAACCTCCAAAACCAGGTCAATATGAGATAGCCTCCGGGGTCGAATTCGAGCGAGGCTGAGAGATGATGCATCCAGTTCCACGAGAAAATCCTAGGGTGCCGATGCCAAAAGCCAAAATTGGCGAGCAGCGGCACCATGACAAACATCGACATAACCAAGAACCCCTCATCCTCGCTGGCGTGCCAGCCGAAGTAGATCGCGAAACAAGAAGGAAAAGAAGCAAAACGGAGTGGATATCATCAAATGTCCTAGCACCAACGCCCCGTGGTGGCCCGATTTGACGGGTGACACTTTTGAGTGAGAGATGAATCCAGATTCAAGGTGCTAGATCACAGAGATAAACTGTGAGTATCGCGGGGCAAAGCGATCCGTCGAGTGATTGTGTCCCCTCCTTCAGGCGTCCTCGAAGATGACGTGACTGTTCTCGACGACAAACTGTATCGCAAGGTTCTTTGCGTGCATATCCGTCATCTCTCGCTCTAAGCTGGTATCTCGCATGATGGTAGGGGCGAAGACAACGGCCAGATTCTTGGGTGACATCTAAGGGGTTACTGTTAGTGGCAGGTTCAAAGAGGGGCTTGTGATGGTTTCCTACAAGGTTTTCGGGTTCTCTTTGTGCGACGCGTGCAAGATGAAACATGAGGAACTCGAGACAATCACGATGTTGCTGTGGCATCGAAGCAAACGTCTTATGCAGGTGTTCGCACCTTTCGGTCTCATCCGCGATAGCTATACCGTCATCGTTAGTGAAGTCGCGTCAAATAAGCTGTAGGCCAACGTACCATTAGATTCTAGAACCCTGTCATAGACATCAAATGTGAGTAGCGGCAGAGGCAGCTTGCGGAAGTACTGCTTCAACACGCTGGTAACTGCAGTAATGTCAAGATCTGGGTCGGAGATGTCGTAATCTTCGTCCTTGGTGAAGCCGTCTTTGATCAGAACAACCTGAGAGTTACCACCGGTCTTTCGGTAGATGCCCTCCTGATCCATGCCCCTCAGCTCGACCTCCTCGATACACCTGGTCACGACGCTGGGGATCTGACGGCGCTCGTAGTCAGCTCGCTCCGTCAGCTCGGACCCGAAGAGAGTGGACGGTGGCTCAACCGGTGTCGATGCAGACATGGTTCCTGCAGATCCTGACTTGGGCATCGTGTTCTTCTTACCAAAGAATCCAAAGCCGCCACCCTGCTGTTGGTTCTGTCTGTTGTATGCCTGTTGAGCGCTGTGGGGGTTATGAGGATTGTGGGCGTTGTGAACGGCGTGACCATTGAGTCCGGTAGCACCGCCAGGGCCGCTGGAGCTGGCAGGCCCGGCTGAACTGCTTGAACCGCTGGGACCGATAGTTACAGGGCCACTAGGCGACTCAACTTGAGTCACAGTCATGTTGTAGGGCATGCCGATGTTGTCCCCGTTGAGGCCTTGTTGATGCTGCATTCTCTCTCGATCGTTTTGGAAGGCGACGACGGCTCGGTTGACACCCTTGGCGACGTTCTGCGCCATTGTTTTGGACCCCTTTTTCCAGTTGAACTTCTTCACCTGGCCCTTCCGGACCTGGACCACAGTTGGGCCAGTCTCCAAGATAGGGTCTTCGTCTGCAGGAACCAGCGTTGAGGCGCCCGTCGTCAAACTGGCCGTGTCGAGATTTATTGACGAGGCAGTCAGACCCTTGCTCTGGCTATAAATGTTAAGCCCACCTGGAGATTTGATATCCCCCCCAATCTGTGACTTAAAGCGCTCCTGGATTTGGTGAGTTAGATCGTTGTTCATGTCCGCAAGCTGGGCGTTCTTGGAGGAAAGCTGCTCAAACTCGAGGAGGGCGCGGTCCCGATCGGCAACAGCTTGGTTCTTCTCATCAACCAGCTGGTCGCGTTCCTCGTGGAGTTGTTCAATCGAAGCAGACATAACAATCTTGACCTTGTCAAGCTTCTGGACGAATTCTTTGATGGCGGAATCCTCGAGGTCACGAGGGTCGACTGGTGTCTTTGTTTCCTTGGCTCGCTCGACATAACCAGCGAGGACCTCCAGCTGCCGAATCATAATCTCAGTCTGAGTGTCCAACACAGATACCGTCTTCCTTTTCTCGAACAGCTTCTTGTTGAGACTCTTCAAGTCCTTCTCAGTCGAGAACTGCCTCTCCAGCTCGGCCACTCGCTGCTCCGAAGTCCGCAACTGTCGCTTGAGGAACGTAGGATCATCGCCAGACGTAAGTGATATAGGGCTGCTGATGTCGTGCGCATGGTGGTCCTCAGCAATTGGCGTCTTGGGCCATCGAGGCGACCCAGTTGCACGGGTTGTCTCACTGATGCTTCGCGTATGACCCATCCGAACGGGGTTGTGACTCGGCGATTCGACACTGTTAGTACGGCCATGCCTAACGGCGTTGGATACACGGCGGAGTATCGACGATGACCCTTCGTCAGTACCCAGTATCCTCGCCATCTCCTCATCCATCCCAAAGTCACCGCCAGCACTCCACCTAGGAAGCTTGGGCGAGTGCTTGGGCTCAGCATCGTCTTTGGAGTCGGCTGCCTCCTTGCCAGTGGCATGATTGTGAACAGCAGGTGGTGCCGGGGCACTCCGTGGCTTCATGTATGTCTCACCCTTTTTGCTCTCCGATATGCTCGGGCGAGAAGCAGTCTGTCGGGGTGTAGCCGCAGGGTCTTCAGATATACTCGGCCTGCTCGCCTGTCGCGGTTTACCGTTGCCTGTAATGGAAATATCAGCGATCCGACCTACACCACAAGCGCAAATAGCTTGATTAAACTTACCATTTCTCGGCGTACCCGTTGGCACCTCCTTGCGGGGGATCCCTTTGCCTTCGGACGACGGCTTCGAGGTGGAATCTATTGAGGCTCGAACCTCATCGCTATCTTGTGCCTTGGAATCCTGGGACGACCGCGAAATTGGTATCGTTTCGTTCGTGTCAGAATGCGGTAGGCTCCCAGCGGTATCCCTCTCTTTGCGCGCCGCCCCGTTGCTGGTTCTTATAGAGCTTGTATCTGGTGGTACGGCCGACGATTGGGAGCTACTCCTTGACGTCGCCAACTTCTTGCTCTTTGGGGCGTCTTGCAACTTGAAGTCTTCAGCGGCAGTTTGTAGTCGGCTGACAGGTTTTTGAGGCTTCTCCGAAGTGGCAGGAGAATGCCGACTTTGATCGGTTCTTGAAGACTTGGACAGCTTTCGGGATGGTAACTTGGGTGGGGGGGTGTCGAAATCAGATGTTGATGAAGGCTGACGGCCCTTCTCTTGGAAGGCAATGTGTGGGGTGGAGTGATTCGAGTCATTTCGCTTCTCTGAGTTGGTGGACTTGGGTACGCTGAAGTAGTCCTTATCCTTGGACTTGCTTGTTTCCGACACATTCTCCGAGGTTGATCGAGGGGTTGGCGTTGGGGCCGGGCTAGGGTCCAGAGCTACCGAGATGAAGAAGCTATCCGGCCCATCGGCGGTGTTGTTGTCCGGCCGTGAAAGCATGGTCGAGTTGCGGTTGCTCCGATATGTAGTCGCTGGTAGTCCCAGGCCTTCAGGCTTTCTCTCGGGAGAGCGAGCGGGCCGAGAGCTTCCTCTGGAGGAAGATTCGTTCCGCCCGTGTGGTAAACGCGGGCGCGGAGAGAGCTCGGTGGCGGTATCGGATTCTGGATCGACTCGGTCGTTGGAGAAGGCGTTCGGAGGAATGGCTTGTGGTGGTAGTGCCGGGAGCGACTTCTCAGTAATCATAGGAGAATGATCTTTTTCTCTCAGCTTCGCTGCCGCTGCAGCTTTGGATTTCTTTCTCCGCCTAGCCATCAGAGTTTCGTGGCACTCCATACAAAAAATGCCTTGTGAGGTTCTGGCATACCGGAGGTTTTCGATTTTCCGCTTGCAATTTCGACAGCGAAAGCAAGTCGCGCAGAATGCCTGTTCCCCAGTAAGGATGGCCAAGTCCTCGATCTTGTTACCACAGGCGCTGCAACTATATGTGCAGTTATTGCAGATGAGAGATCCATCCCCTAGAAGTAGAAGGTTTGCGTCGGAGTCGAGAAGGGTCCCGCAGGTGTTGCATCGAAAGCAATCGAGATGCCACCGGTTGCCAGCTGTTGGCAGAACGTTAGCTTATTGGCACAAGTTGGAGACCGCTCGAGGCAAGCATATGCGAGGACCGGCATCGCACGACGGCCAAATCCGCAAATACAGAGACAGAAGATAGGTTATAATGTTTTGGCAACGTACCGAGTTCGAAAGCTTTTCCTTCCTCGAGAATCTACAACGGACGAGCAATTAGCATGTTGTGTTGTTCACGGAGTTGGAAGGGCAAAGTGTACCTCGCCACAGCCTTTGCAAGGGAAGACATCATCGTTCTCCATGGGGCTCTCCAAGTACTCGTCCACGATGGTCGACATGCTGGGTATATGGTTTATACGACACGCAGGTGAGTTCGGCGGCAAATGCTTATATTGAGACGGCGATGGCGTTCATGAAGGACGGTGCCTTGGGGTTAGCTTGTAGTCAATCAGATACAGCTACGGCGCTGCATCCGTTGAAGGCGCCGTGAAGAGCAATCGAGAGGTCGTCTGAGTGTCGGCTGAGGATGATATGGCGGTCGGAGGGTCCGAGGGTCGGTTGGTGCGTGTACGTGTGAGAGGGATGAAGGTGGTCGGCCACGCGTGCGTTATGGACGCAAGAGGTACGTTTGCCACAGGTCCAGCAGCCAGAGTCTCAGGATGCTGTAATGGAACGGTTGCTGCTCGATGGGATCCCACAGACTAGAACTGATGCGAGCGTAGACCAGGCCAGGGGCGGCGGGGGGCTTAGATGAGGATGAGGATGAGGATGAGGCGTGAAGGGTTGAAGGTCGCCGATTGTGGAACGGTGGCCGGTGCCCAGTGCCCAGTATTCACGACTGGAGAGGTCTGAGGAGGGATCGCAGTGTTTGGGAGGAGGATTCCAACGAGGGGCGGGTTGGCTGGTGAGCAAGCAATAGACGGGAGGCGTCGAAACGGGAGGCGTCGAGCTGGTCGACTAATGGGAGCTGGGCGACGAGCTGGAGGGAGGTCGGTAACTCGGGTGGAGGATGCAGCGGCGTCGGGGAAGGTCCAGGTCCTTCGGGGCCAGCGAGAGACGGGGTGCCTGGAGGACGTTGGTGATGGTGATGGACAGTTTGTCAGAGCTGGAGGAGGGATGGGATAGACGGATGGGATGAACAGCGGAGTGGAGGATAGAATGGGATGTGGATGGGATCCAGAATGGAACATGGAAAGTATTATTGGATGGATCCCTTGCGAATAGAGGTGGTGGGTGAATTCGTGCAAGACCCTGGCAGCTTGAGCCCGGGCAGCGCTTTAGGGGTTGGCATAGGGGTGACAGCGCTGTAGCTGAGGCAGGGCGGGCGTTTGGACCCCCGGAAATCCAAGGTATGGAGCCCTGGGCGGGAGGACGAGGCGCTACAGGGCAGGCGGTGCTTCGCCCGGACAGTGGAGTGGGGAGCTAAACGCACACGAGGACGCGGCGCGATTTCTGGTCGCTGCCCGGGGCCAGCGGGAGCCGCGACGGGGAGGATCGTGTTGGAATGTTGATTATTGCAAGGGCCCAGGTACGAATTACACGTCCAAAGTACCGAGTTCAGGTACATTACGGAAAACGGAGCACGGAGTACGGAGTCTTGGAATTATGGAGAGCTGGAGGCGTCGACATGGACCCTGTGTTTGCTGGGCGTTAGCTCCATTCGACACCACCTGCAATGATCCATGGATTCATCATCCGTCAGCCATGAATGTTTCCGGGCACATGCGATGTTGATGATGATGCAAGCAGATCTCCTGTATCGAAAAATAGAACATTGGACCTCTAACTACAGGTTCTTGCTCTGCGAAGGGTATGGATCACATCTTTATTTCCATTTATCATCCAATGTGCGAGTCGTGTGGTCGTCCAACAACACCCAGCTTACATTTACCCATACACCAACACTACTCCAGTATGGACATGGCTAGTATATTCGTAGTTGGGCCACATAATTATAAACCCCCGTCGCATTCTGCAGCGAGCCTAGAAAGCTCATAGTCAGTGCGACCCCCATGATGATCTCCAACTAGTCGACAAACCATCCGCACCGGGCTACGATATTGCCTCCAATTTCAAGCGCCTCCATGCCGATGGCCGTCCGCCAGAGGCAGCCCTTAACGCGCCCGCAAGGAGATGATGCCCGACCGGCGCCAACTTTATTACCCATCGATACCGCGCCCACCTAAGTTCTCGACTGAAATACTTCATGCAGGTACTGTGGGAGGTGGCTAGGGCCCAGGCATAGACAGGAGTAGAGGGGAGCTTGCGGCGGCGTCCAGCCACGGCTCCTCCTCCATGTCTCACAAGCCCTGCTACGGCGCTGTCGATCCGATACTGACAAGTTACTGCAAGCCTTGATGGAGCTGCGAGCAGTGCGAAGGAGGCCTGGAGGAGAGCTGCCGAGACACAGCGAGGAGGAGGATGGAGGTCGCAAACGCAGCCCGCCGCAGCCTCCGGCACACATTCGCTGTCTTCAATCCTACGCCACTCACTTCAGATTGCTCATTACAATGGGATATATCGATGTCTGCTTGTGCCAGATACGTAGCCTACAGTAAGACCATCTTCGACCGCCAGGACCTGCAGACTGAGGGCCAATGGATCCCTTCGGCTTCAGGGGCACGTCCCCTTCTGCAGTCCAGGTCCCTCCACCGTGGTCCATGGCGTTTGGCCAGCTACCTAGTGCCAGGCACTGGGCTGACTTCTATCACTTGACACGATGCACGAGTGGAAGTGGAAGTGGAAGTGGAAGTGGAAGTGGAGGAGCCTCTCCGTAAGAAAGGGGGTCGACGCGCTTTCGGGAGCGTGTTGATGCTCATCTTGCTTGGATTATGCTTTCAAGTATTACCAATACCTCATAGCATACGGATAGCTCACCTTGCGTGGCTGGATGTGAACCTATGATTCCTTTCCCGGGCACCCCTTCCATAGAGTTAGATACATGCACTGGTTAATATATTTACTCCCTTCGTCTTCATCCCTCTGCCTTGCCACCTTGCCTCTCTCTGGACCGCGATTCTCCCCATGTCATTCCCCTGGTCATCCACTCCACTGTTTCAGCTAGATTGTCCCCAAGACGCCAGCGCCACTTCGAAACAGAAGGGCAGGGGTCTGATGAGAGGATGGTGATGGGTTATTTTGGTCTTAGCCTCCTTTGCCTCCTAGCCGCGGTGGTGGCGCTGTTGGACACCTGCACCCACGTTTCTCTCCATGATCCCATATCATGCAGGCAGACCTATGTACAGTAGGAGTTGGCACGCACGTATCGTACATACGAGTAATACTCCATTTGAAAAAGTTATCTAAGACAAAACTGAGCCACAGGATGAAGCTATATGTTATGTACAATGATAATCGAACATTGCAAAGTTAAATTGTCTTGGACCGTCCCACGATTCCCATCACCCGTGGTTCTCCTATCAAAACGCGACCTCAACAAGGGATGTTATCCAGCAATATTCAACAACTCGGGTCGACCATTCCAGAAATCGTTTCACTTTCCCTACTGTCGTAGACTCTGACCAACCCAGATACCCCTTACAACCGAGATGCGTACTTGATATCGATCATCAGCAACTTTGGTGCCTCGGCTCCTCGTCCCACCTGGCCAGCGGAAGGAGCCGGGACTAGCAAAAGACTATTGCTCCGTGGTTCCAATAAGCTCATTGCTTCTCTAAACATCAGGAATCCTTCCACTATCTGATGCAGTATATCATGACAAAGACTGAGATGAAAATGGGTGTAATGCAACTACAATATCATATACTCGATAATCGATATTCTGAAATATTCTCTTAGGTTCCCCGTCAAGCTATAGATAAACAAGACAAAGGCTTCATCCTTCAACCTCCCAGCCATACCTACAAGTACCACCCGGCGCAACCATGCAATATTCTGCTGCAACATCAAACACAACGGATTAGGCAAAATCCCGCTAGTGTATCGTCCGTCCTGCACCTTGCATCGCGTACACAGCAAAACCCCCGATGTAACCTCACTCCCCGAGAAAGCTGACCACCCAACCCCAACGACTGCCTGCCGAGTTTCAAAGACGGCCCTAGACCACGAAGCTCGTCTTTCAGGGTCTCGGCTCAAAGCGTTTCAAACCCATGGGCCCTAACAAGTATCTTTTGCAACCCTGGGTGGCCCAATGGACGCTCGTGAAAGCGGCCGTGGCACCTGTCATCCGTCGATCATTACTTCATCCTCGCCCCTGTCGATGAGATGGCGGCATCGCGAAATCCTTCAATTTTGTTGCTTTGAATGAAAGAGATGTCCTCGAATTCTTACCGACTTTCATGATCCCGGGGATCGTTGGTCGAGACCGGTTTGGATTCTTCCCCCGGAAGAGGGGCTATCCTTGCATCAGCACTACATGAAACAGCATACAGTATATATCAGCACTCATTGTGACCCTTGAGAAAATGTTCCCTTGCTCGTGTATAGGTACGGCCATCGCTACCACAACTTGCTTCACATAGCACGAGTACACGCTCGAGTATTTCCAATATGTTCGTTGATCTCATTGACTGTAACCTCCTTGCTTAAATATAGTGATGAACAGCTTAGCCGCGAAACCCTGATCATGTCAAAACTCAATCTCACTTCAAAGCGGGTCACCATCGACATCTCCTCATGAAGATCCGAGATCTACAGTTGCGACGAGCTATGGGTAGATTGTCTACGGTATGAGATCAGCAAGACGGCGGTTCATCCCAGTAACAAGAGCCGGCGAAAATCCGGAAGTGTTGCCTGGCAGGTGTAAAGGTCAATGTCCATCCGAACCTGACGCAAAGACTGTGGTCATCATGGAGATAGATTTGAAGACGAGGAAAATGCTTCAACCACATCCTGAGCGCAAGTGACCTGTAAGTCTTGAGTAGCTTTTGCGTAAGATAAAACCATAGACGCCGGACGGTAATGGCAATAAATCAGTAAATTTCCCCATGAGGCCTCGATCACTTTTCAGCCATCATCCGCTTGACCTTGTCCAGCAACAAGGAACTCTCCCGCCCGAGCTTCTTATTTCCGTCCCGGTCCCTCGTCTTGGCCATGGCCCTCTTGAAGCGATCGCGGTCGGCCAATTTTCTGTCTCTCTCCTCGCGCCTCCTCTGGAACTCCTGTTGCCGCTCCTCGGCCTCAGCGCGTTTCTGCTCCGCATGGCTCAGCTGCTTCTCGTAGTAGCCAGGCCTCCGCGTTCTCCGCCGGCTGCCATCGCGGCCGTGGTCGGCCTCCGCCTCCACGGCGTTCTCCTGTGCCTTGTCCTCATCCGCTAACATGAGTTGCCGGGTCGGGTGAATTTTGACCTCGACCTCGGCGGCGTCTGCGGCCACATCTTCAGGAGCGGCCTTCTCAGCCGGTTTGGGCTCCTGAGCCTTGATCTTGGCATATGCCTTTTTGACCTTGTGCTTGTGAATGAGATCTTGCTTGATCTTGGTGACTGCAGGCGAGGGTGTGAGCGGTCATGGAGGCATGCATGAAGAGAAAATTTGGAAATGCAAACCTTTTCGGCGCCAAGGACCATCTGGCAGATTCTCGGGACCAACTCTAAAAGCGTGGCGAGGCTTCTTGGCCTCTGGAGCAGAGTCTCCTGTGTCGATGGGGCGTTTCGGAGCCATGATGCGGGATGCGATGGGCTGTTTGGCTAAGAATGAGATGAGAATGGAGTTGCCTACTAGTAGTGAGCCGGAATTGAGTCGCTTCTCGGTGAGAGCGGGTGTGTGCCTTGATCTCACCGAATGGTGGATTGCGGGTGTGTCCGGATAAAGGTGGATCCGAGTCCTTGGATTGGCTACATGATTGAAGGCTTCTTGATCATGTCGGTATCTTGGCAATGACAGCAATGATAATGCCAATAAAGATGAGAGAGGAGGGGATTACCAGCTGCATTTCATGCATTGCCAGGTCACACATGCATCAGGCCAGGCCGACACGAGTATATAACGGTAACGTTATCAATCGTGTTGAGGTGAGGTGGCCGTGAGAGAAGAAACTGGGCGGACGACAAAGGGACCCTTGTTGGACAATTCATGCCACGAACGACACCTCCAGACCGCCATTGATGCTTCCAACCGCTGTAACTCACTGTAACATACTTATCTAGCGCTGTAAACTGCAGTGTGAGTGTGACCAACACA
This sequence comes from Stylonectria norvegica, assembly GCA_014621405.1. Lineage (NCBI taxonomy): Eukaryota > Fungi > Ascomycota > Sordariomycetes > Hypocreales > Nectriaceae > Stylonectria > Stylonectria norvegica. The sequence goes on from JAANBC010000100.1 coordinate 12,338, forward strand.
CACCAAGTGCGGAAGATATTGGATCTGTAGCACCACAGACCAGACCGGAGGAGGGCTAGCGGCTAGCGGGTGAGTGGCTTCAGTGGACTCCATTTGGCTACAGTGGACTCCATTGAGACTTCAGTGGGGAACGATGGAGGTCATGCAGGAGCCCTGGAGCGCAGCCGGTGCGAGGCGAGGCCATGACGATGGCCGATGGCATGCTCGCTCTTGACTCTTTGGGGGATTCACGATACGTACTTGTATCCATCTTTCACCGCCATCACCCTTTCTCTCTTGCTCTATGACTGTGCCCATGTCTCCGTCTCTGTATCTGTCTTTGCTCGTCGTCGAAAGAAGAAATCTTCTCCTTCGGCTCACTCCGGCTCTTTGGTCATCAGATTGAGCATCAGTATCCGCATCTTGAGCGAGGCGTGACTCCTACTCCAGCTCCAGCTCCAGCTTCAAGGCGAACTACGAATACCGTTCTTCCGTCTCTCCGCATATTACTCTCCGTATCGTTGTCCCTTGCCATCAATCACCGCTTCCAACTCAAATCCCACAGCTCGAGCTGTTCCGTCTCCGATTTATGACACCCCGGAAGCGCAGCCTGGCTGTGGTTCCAACGCCTCGACATGCCCATCTTCCAGGACGATCTCGATCACCTCGAGCACCAACATTCTCCAGTCCAAGAGCATGAACCCAGTCTTCTCGATATCGCAGCAACGAGGCAGAGGCGTCTCTCGGAAGAGAGCATCTGCACCGAGCTTTGCGAGGGACCCGTTCCCGAGGGCACAATTATCGACAATCCGAGGCATCCTGACTCTTCCCGACACGGCCGCGAGCATGATACCACGACTAGCACGGCGATATTGGACCGCGTTGAGCTCATCGAGAGACTTAAGAGGGGAGAATCGACAATCTGGATCCCCAATCGCCATGTAAACCGCCTCGCTCTCCAGAAGCAGCCCGTTCTCGCTGCTAACCTTCACCTCCCGCGGGACGAGTCGATTGTGCAGCATCGCAACTCCGTCGGTAGCCCCAAGCGCCCAACAACGCCGTCCGACAGTACAAACCTCCTCCCGCCGGCCCAGATCACCCCGGAAAAGACTAGCGGCCATGAAACAATCGATGACAGGCTACACGATGGACTCAACATCGTGCGGCCTGGCTCGGCTTTACATAGCGGTGACTTCACCGTAGACGAGGCAGCCGTGAAGAGTCAGGTCAGCCGCGTAGGAAGAGCAGGAGGCAGAGCACACCATGTCGACAGTCACCCCGTTCAACCAGAGGGTCCATGGATCGCTACGTCCCCGCCGAGGAACTTCGCACCCTTTCAGTCCGGCAGGAGGGAAACGCTATCTGAAAGCATAGACGGCTTCAGGTTTGGCACTTCACCCTTATCGTCTTCATTTTCGTCCAGCTTCGCATACAAAGCGCCCACTAGCCCTTTGGTGCAATCCGAGAGCAACGAGGAGCTTGATCTCTCCATGCCGCTGGACGGCATCGAATTTTCCTCCACACGCTTCGGCCCGCGGCGGTACAACTCCCTGTCGTCTGCCTCGTCATCTTTCTTCTCGCCGCCCCGACCTTCCATGCCTCACCGTGTGCCTTCATACCGAAGAGAAGCGTATCAAGCACACCAGCCGCGGCGATCATTGACATCAACCCCGAGCTTTACGCAAGCCAGCAACTCGCCACAATCGCCAGCTCGGCTCCGTTCACGACGGGCGTCACTGGTATCAGACTCTTCACCACTCCACCATGCGTCCATGGTGGGCTCCTACGAGGAGAGCATTCTCCGTGGTCGCATGTCTACCACCCCATCACGACCACTCGACTTCTTGGCTCAAATCGGCGTGCTGGGCATGGGGAAGTGCAAACCCAGTCTCAAGTGCCCACGTCATGTCACGCTCGCATTCCCGGCAGTATACTATAGTTATAGTAGTACGCCACACGGGCGGACTCGCTCAGACGATGGACCAAGTCCCTACGTTGGCCAAATCGACCTGGAAAACGGACTGTCAAACCCAGATGAAGAGCAGCGATCTAAGCGAAAGGTCCATAGCCGCTTTGCCGAGAAGAAGTCGGGCGACAATGAGATAGATATGGGCACATCCAGTCGAAATTCAGAACGGGAGGGCCGTCGGAATTCCAGGGCCAAGCGTCGGTCGGCATCGCCCAAGGCACCCCCAGGAGGTAGTTACCGGATCCCAGAAAAGGGGCAGATTCAGATCATCCTCAAGAACCAGAACAAAACCGCCGTCAAACTCTTCCTTGTCCCGTACGACCTCGCCGGCATGGAGCCTGGAACCAAGACCTTCATTCGCCAACGGAGCTACTCGGCCGGCCCCATCATAGACGGTCTCCCGGCCTCCTCTGCGCTCGACTCCAAGGATCGGCCCATCCTTCGGTACCTCGTCCACTTACACATCTGCTGTCCCGCCAAGGGCCGCTTCTTTCTCTACAAAAGTATTCGCATCGTCTTTGCCAACCGTGTCCCGGACGGCAAGGAGAAGCTGCGCAACGAGACCACGTGGCCGGAGCCGCGCTTCACTCCCTACAAACCCGTTCGCGTGATGCACCCACCGATGCCTGCCGCCTCCGGCCCGGGCGCAATCCTCGCCGCCGAGAAGGCATTCCGCCGGCGGAGCTCCGGGTTCCCGATCGGGCCATCGAGCCATGCTTTCAATGCTATGGACGGCATGTACGAAGCAAGCGGTCCTCGCGCTGACACTCCCGCTTCGGGCGGTTTCGCCGCCGGCAACACGCTACCCGTCGACCCCATTCCCTTCCGCCTCCCCTCGCGCCGCGACCGGCTCGACAGCGACGTCAGCGACACCACCAACACCACCAACATCACCAACGCCCCGACCGCGGGAGTTCGCTCCCCGGGTTCCTCTCAGGCCAGCCGCCCGTCCACTAAGGACTCGGCAGGCGCAGCCTCGCCCTGGGGTGCTACGCTATACGAGAAGCTGAGCAAGGGCGACCTGGGCTACGGGGGAAACGCCTTCGGTCTCGTGCCACACGGGTCTCCCGCCGGCGCCGAGGGCCTGCTCTCACAGCGGCTGCGGTCGTTGGGCGTCAAGGGGCAGCGGCGTGAGCCAGGGCCTGATGGCGAGGAGGATAGCCCCTGAGGGGGTGGTGGGATTTCAAGATATTGAACGGTCTGTACATGACTCCGCTCCTTACAGTATAGGACGTAAATTCGGCAATTGTTTGTTTATTGGGTTTCGGAACAAGCGATATAGATGGGGCCTCTGGGGCTTGGCGGTGTTTACTCTCGGCTTTCGATTGTTGGTAGCGCTCTGGTTCAGTTGATTGAGACAAGGAGTTCTGTGATACCACTATAGGACAGAAATCCATTCATGGATAATGGGTAGCTTTTAGTAGATAAGAATTGTTTTGATACCACTCTAGATTTGGCTCCTACCTCAAATAACAAGGCAGATGATCATGTTCACCATAGTCCGGTCCAAGCTCTTCTGCTTCGGCAAAGTTCGCAACGATAAACAGGTCAACAACTTAAAGAAAATTTATAGTATTGTTACAAGCACAACAGCAACAGTGCCAGGAGATTATATACATGATTCGGTATTTATACAGCCACGCCAGATACCCAATGCAACAGAGAAGCAACTGCTTCTCGTCCACATAAAAACACTGTACATCTATGACTTCAGTCTCTTACACAAACCTCCACCATCTAATGCCCAAAATCATGCTTCCAATTGCTTCACCACTTTATATGCGCCTTCTGTCCCTTTAGCCTCGTCGTCTTGTTCGGGCTACTTGTCGTCTTATTCGGACTACTCATCGTCTTGTGTGAGTTGCTCATTGTCTTGTTCGAGCTGCTCGTCATATTGCTCGGGCTGCTCGCCGCCGGCGGGCTCCAGCGGCGAGGCTGAAACTTCCCACGATCGCCATGTCGTCGCTGGTCGTAGCGCACCCAGAAGTCCTGCCAGTGACGCGTGCGCTCCAGCTTCTCTGGGTCTTGCTCCTCTGTGGGCAGCCTGTCGGCGGCTTCTTCGTTCTTCAGGTTGAACTGGACTTCTCGGCGCGTCGCCCACATGGCCGCGTAGCGACGGACCTTGTTGTGGAGTTCTCGCTTCCACTTGCGCTGATCCTGTGCGGTTCTGGCGGCGGGTGTGGCGGTGCCGAGGCGTTTCTCTTCTCGCTTTTCTTGCATGAGTTGCTTGAGCAAGGCTTCCTTGACCTTCATGAGTTCGTTGTAAGACATGGTGCGAAGCAGTTTGTCAAGATTCTTGACGGGCGCGTGCGTGTCGCCCATCTGCCATGTCTCGGGGATGTTGTCGTTAACGCTTGACTCTGTAAAGGCATGATATAGTCGTGGATAGGTCTCCTCGACGTTGCGCAGCTGGCGAGAGACATCCTGGGACCAAGCTGCCATGTTTCGCAATTTGAGCCATTCCTGCTGCAGGCGGAAGACGATTCGCTTGGGGGCCCTTAGCAGACGGGTATTCTGCATGCTGCGCTTCTCCTTGTGAGATCTGTCCGGGTTCCAACCGCGCCAGCCTGGCATCAACATGGTCTCGCACCAATGCATAGCTCGCTCCCACCGCCCCATGTCGCAGAGGTAGCGAACGACGAGCGACCAGTTGCTGCGGGTGAGCTTGAACCCGACTGAAGTGACCTGATCGATGCACTCCGAGAGGCCTTGCGGGTTGTCTTGATCCCGGAAGACCCTAACCACCACGTTGAGGACCCGTGATAGGTCATATGCGTTGCCGATATAGATGCCCTCTCCCTTGCGCTTTTTGCTCGACTCGAGGACCCGCTGCCACGTCTTCTTCCATAGATCCAGGACTTCGTCAAATCGGCCATCCTTGTAGTGCGCCAACATGAGAGCAGACACCACGTTGGGCGGGAACTGGTCGTCCTTTTTGAACTGGGGGAAGAGCTCAGAGTAAAGAGTCACGAGCTCTTCGGCACTGCTGAAGTCGCGAAGCTGCACCAGAAGCATGATGGCTCGACCCACGGTATGACTGTCAGTATTGAGCTGGGTGACCATTGGGGACGCCTTCGTATAGGATGTTCCGGATGTGGTTTGAGCAGGATCTGAGTTACCAGCAGCCACAGATTCGCGGAAATGCGTGAGAAAATCCTTTCCTAGACTGCGTGTACGCTCCACACCAGGCTTCCTCTTGACAGCCGCGTCGACAAGAGCTACCAGAGCGTTGAAAGTAACAGGCATGTGTGAGTTCTGCAGGCGCCGATGCAATGTCTCCACCAGTGGGAAATCTTCAAGGCGAGCAGCACCCGCCATGACGATCGCATAATGCTCTGGCGTTGCGGCGAACAGGTTCTCCTCATCGGCCTGCTTCAGAAGAGAGACTGCTGCTTTTATTTCATTGACTTGGATCAAAGCCTGCAGAAGAAATCCGTACGTGTCACTGTCCCAATCAACCCCAAAGTCTTTCATGCGCTCTAATAGTTCATAGCACTTGTTCAGGTTGCCCCCAACACCGTTGAAGTTGAGTAGTTGATTCCAGATGGCGGTATGCGTCAGCTTACGCTCCGTGAGCTCGATGCAGAGCATCTCTGCTTCCACAAGAAGGTCGTTTTGGCAATACGCCACCACCAATGCCAGCGCCATCTCCTTCGTCACCGGAATCTGCTTCTCCTGGGACCGGGTGAAGAAGTCGAGAGTCGTTTCCAAGTCCCCCTTCTTAGCACTCATAGCCATGACGTGAGCGAAAGTGAACGAATCCGGCTCGTGCTTTTCGCAGATTTCATCGAAATAGCTCAGTACTCGGTCGTAATCGTTGACTCTCATGTAGCCCTTCAGCACAGTATTCCAGCAGTCGAGATCAGGTTCGACACCGTACTGGGCTGTCATGTTTCGAAGCTCCTTCTCCGCCTCAGTAACGTCTCCGACTTGTGAGTAAACATTAAGCGTGCTTCTGAAGCCCCGTGGTGACTTCAAAACCTCGGGATATTTCGCCACGTACGGTCCCCATAGACGTCGAACGTTATGCACATCGCCTCGCGAGGCGTATAGCTTGAGAAACTTCTCGTAGCCCCATTGGTTTAGATCGCCCGAGAACTTGACCCAGTCTTGCTGAATTTGATCTAGACCAGCCATATTGTTGGGAAAGTGAACCTTGAACATGCCGCGGAGGACTGACACCGCTGGTTTGGCGTCATGCAACATACGAAACGACTGGTAGATCTCTGGAAGTTTTTCAATGGTGGATCTGGATTCCAACTTCTCATACCAACGGTCGAACATTCGTGCAAAGTAGCCGTTGTACAGAGTGTTGTCTTTGAGAGTGTCGAGGATAATGGCCGCTTGCTCCGGTGTACATGGCTCGTACAGTGCCATTTCTGCAAACTGTCTCCGAAACACTCGAAATGCTTGATTTGACGTCGACGACTTTTTGGTGGTACGATAATATTCAGCACCCTCAGTAGCCAAGTAACTCCTAAAGGCGAAGTACAGCGTTCCCTGATTCGGTAGGGTTTTGAGCATCTGCAATCTCTGCAGACTAGGAGCTTTTATCGGTTGCCGTTTGAGCTCTGCACCATAATACGCCACCCATGCGTCCAGAGCTGAAGACCATTGCCGAGAGGTGATGGCGTCCGCCAAGATGTACTCCAGACCACCAACCAGGCCCTTCGACTTGAGCCCCGCCTTGAATCGATCAACTGCGTATGCTAGATCTCCAGCACGAAGAGAGAGAAGAATTCCTGCTGCTTGAAGGTCGTCGTCCCAGTCCTCTACGGGGATTTGGCGGAAAATTGTCACAGCTCTCCCCGTCTCAACAATACCATGAGATTTCGCCAAATATTTAACAACTCGACCTCGTATATTGTCTCGCTGATCGTGATCAAGTCGGCCGTATAAGTCCCAGACTTCGTGGTAGCTGCTGCCATGCGCATCCTCGATGATTTTGCGTAGTCTTTGTAGTTCTGCCCGACTCGCGGGTTGCTCTGAGGGTTTCGGTTCGACCTGGATTTCTAATGTAGCTGAAGCGACGGGGCCTTCCAAGTCTATTGCTTCGGATGGGCCGTCCTGATCTGTAGCAGCCTCGTCGTGTGGCGGCGTGGGCGTCTCTTCTGCCTTTGAAAAGACATGACCTCCGTCCATGGTCTCGTTCGGTGTGAGGTGTACAGCCTCGGCAGATTCCAGGTTTGATGCCGCAGCTGTCGAGGAGAAGGGCCTCCTTCGAGGCGCCAAAGCCTTGCGGTTGCCATCCTGTGTCCTTGGGAGGCTCGGGTACATGCGACGAATAATCGGCAACGTCGCAGTCGGATATAGAAAATCGAGCAAGAAAAACGAGGCAACCAAAGCCGGCTGCAGCTGACGCAATGTTGTATCGGCTTCAGCAGGGTCGGATTCGAGGGTTCGTGGCGGACCAGACCAGATGGTTGAGAGATCAATGGCCGAGGCGCCATGTTGCCAGAAGCCGGTGTGAAGCTGACGGCATCGCTTGGCAGACTTGGGAAGAACGCGCTGGAGGCTGCATGTTTCCAGTCCGGCAGCGGTTCTCTCCAGCATTGGTCCTGGACGGTGAATGCTAAGCCGAGGCGGAGGGAAGAGATATCGGCATGCTGCGAGCAAGGAGCAAGGGGAGAGGCACAACGGAGGCGGCTTCAGGCGCAGATAAACGGGGATGCGGTGGTGCCTTTACGGGGTTCGGTGGGTTGTCGTGTTGGGGATTGCAATTGAACGGTCCAAGAGGCGAGACATAGCAAGGAGAAAGCGCAGAGGGACGAGGTGGCGATCTTGCAAATAGACGGGATGTCTATGATGGGACCGAGTTTATCATCATCAGTCCATGTCCAGAAAAATCCCCCAAGCTCAGGGACTATGCGGCCAATGGGAGCCGAGCTATGGCTTGTGAACGGAGCCGGCCGGTAACGGGTCCGGAAGAACGCCTCGCAGCTGCATCGGAAATGGCGCCCAGCTGTCGGCAGCTGACTTGTCTATACGTATTATGTTAGAATGGATATCGTCACATTAAAACTTCAAAGCATCCAAACATCTTGTCATCCTCATCACAAAAGTCACGAGGTCAATGATCAACGGTCAAGTTTCAAGAGTTGTGTAAATTTCTGAGTCGTCGTCGTCGCAACAAATTGCCCCTAATCGTTACAAATCTTCATCGACATTTTGCCATGTGTAATCATCAAAAAGGCTATAATAACAGCCTCCCACTTCCAGCAGTGAACCAAAGCAAGGGTTGAGGAACACGTCCCTTCGCTCCCAGTCCGTCCTGTCCCTTGATTAACTCCCCGTCCAATCTGAAACCCGCGTATTATACAAGCAAAGCAAAGGTGGTATCTCATCGCATCGTGGTCCAGGGTCATATGTGTGTGCCATCCGTTCGTCGAAAGGGGAACCATAGGACCGCCTTTCAACTGTCATCCTTCACTTCGTCATCCGCTTGGTTATTGTCATCGACGAGTACCTCATTCCGCAATCCAGACAAGGCATCACCCGCTCTTAAGATGGGCGAGTCCGTCTCCGTCTCCAGCAGCGGTCCGCGGCTTCGGCTCCGTGTCCGTTGTCGTCGGCGGCGGACCGTCCGCTGCTGCTCTGCGGGAGAGGCCACGCGAGACGGGCAATGCTCGCGGAGGCGAGCACGTAGTAGACGCTTCCTCGTCGGCGACATGAGGCTCGGGGACGAGGCTCGCGAGGCATAGGCTGTGGGTGAGGTGGCGCGGCGGCGAGATCGGCCTCGGAGAGTGCTGGATTCATCCGAGGGCGCGCAGCGGATGGCTCGCACGCTGGTTCGCGTCATGCTACGGTCTCGCTTACGACCTCGCATAATATCGTGGTCTGGAGGGGAGGCGATGATGATGGCTGGCTCGGCGAATGGAGCGCTTCCGTGAATGGGTCCCGTCGTCATTGTGCTTGTTTTGAACGAGGTGGGCGGATGTTCAACGGCGTCTCCCCAGAAGGGCGATTATCGATATGGAGCTGGAGCTTGGGGTGCGTTTGCGGGGTGCAGTGATGTGATGTAGCAAGGAGCTGTATCAAGGACAGTGCAAGTGCAAAGTGCAAGTGCAAAGTGCAAGTGCAATTCGTACTTTGGGGGTGAGTGAAGCGAGGACGTCAATGTCTTTGTATTGGATGGGTCACTGTCGAGCAAATCAAGCGGCAGCAGACGTGGCAGATGCTACTAATGCTGTGCAACCCAAAAGACCCAAGCTTTGAAGAATCAGGGTGTGTCTTACTTGGGCAGAAACACAGCCTTTTGAATCAAAGAGGGAGGCCCAAGCCTTAATAACCGTAGGAAGAAGCCGTAGGCCGTACATCCTGGGCGAGTCGATCCTCAAGTCATCTGATACAACCTCCGCACCCCCTGAAGTCAGCCACCCCGCGGCCCAAACTCTGATCAGCCGTGGTGCTGATCATGGCATTTAACGCCAGATGTTGAAGCCGGAAGCGTGATCGCGGTCTGCGAGCAGGGGTGGTGTGTCGGCGTAGCAGGGGACAAGGCCGTTGCAAACTTGCACTTGCAATTGCAACCAATTGCGAGGTGACCGCTGTGCCATTGTTGGTACACCCTTTTTGGAACAAACCACCATCAGTGAGGTGGAAGCCGACACACAGCCATCACTCGCTCTGCCGACGCCAGCCAATCCACCGTCGCTAGCCTAGTAGGTTTGTACTAGATGATGCCTAACAGTAGGAACTTCAAGCTACGGCGAAGGAAGCATGCCGCCTGCCATCCATAGGCCCCACAGGCTTGGGCTGACGTAGCACGGCTTTGAGACTCCATCAAGGGGACCAATGTCTGTAATGACCCTGTCATAATAACAAGTACAGTCTGAACCCTTCCAGTTGCTAACCCAGGAAGGCAGCCAGACACATGTGCAATCCATGGGTGTAATAAGTGTGATAGAGTACCTACCTATTAGGCAATTGCTTGACCGGTTTATTGCCGTTCGGCTTAGCAGGCGTTTGGCCGCTCATGACACATTCCTCTCAAAATGAGCAGACGTAAAGTTCTTTGGGCTTATACCTGGCTTGCTGGCCTTGCTTGGACTTTGCCCGCCATAGGTCGCACGATGTAACACCGATAATTAGGCCCAAGCCGTCCTAGCATCGCTCCTCCATAGCTTACTCCAGACGAAACTCTATGTCAAGTTCGGAAGTGCCGAAGTAACAAAGGCCGCCAAGCCCCTCACGAGAGCAGCAGCGGAAATCAAGGCTTGGCCAAGAGCTTGTTGAAGATGGTATGGCGCTTGGGAACGGGAGCTTGGTCGAGACCGATCCACGGACTTTGATCCCATGATGACCTCGGGAGACAACAAGGCATCAATCAATCAAGCAATCCATCCATCCATCTTCATGAGGTCGGCTTTGCAAAGAATCCGCTTAGTAACACATTACTTCCCCAGGTCCTTCCCCGAGGCCCTTCCCCGAGACCTCGGCGGATTGAAGCCCCGTTCCGTGCCTCCGACCTCCGACACGACCGTGAACTGTGGACGTGGCTAACACAAGTAGACTGCAATTTGGCCAATCAGAAACAAGGCCCTCCACGCGGCAACGAATGACAACATGTGCAAGTGCAGGTCGAGATCTACATTCGTCACGACCATGGCTCCATCTCCAACAACTACCTACTACGAGTAATAATCCATCAAAGAAGCCCACGCCTCACAAGGGCTACTGGCTATAGCCCTTCTCTTCCTCTATCCTAATTCTTTCCTTGGCCCCTCCAAAGCCACAATCTTGTTGTTTCGCCCTTGAGTTAGTGCTAGCGAAGCTTTCCCGAGCTTCAGGCTTCAGGGGCTATCGAGTCCATCGCTCGTGATTCACCTTGACCCATCGCCAGTTCATCCTCGAGGAATGGCCTAGCACCCTTCCACAGCAGTCCTCCTCTCCCAACCTATCCAGATCTTCGGCCGAGTAGCACATCGACCGTTGCAATGCCGCGAACCCGCCCCGCCGCGACGGGCTACGAACGCCTCGCCCAGGCCGAAGCCGACCACAGCGACGACTCCGAAGACGAACATCCGCTCTCCCAGTCCTACGCCTCTCTCCAACCCGCCTCCGCACCTCGCTATGCTCCTATAACCCAGCCACGCCATCGCTCTGGCATGGGCAGCCCCAAATCCATCGCCTCACGACCCAAATTCCGCCCCCGCCAGGGCAGCAATGCCGGCGTCGATCTCAAGGCCATCAACGCGCGGCTCGAGCGCTGGGCCGACGAGATCGCATCGCGCTTCAAGCGTGGCAAGGGTAAAAACCAACCGGGAGAAGAAGAGCGCCTCGAGATTCACCATTCAGTGTTCCAGGCGCCAGAGGGCATCCGGCCTGTCACGGCCGAGGGCATGGCAGCGGTCCAGGAAGGGGTCATGACCAAGGAGGATTTCGAGGTCATCGTCGAGAGCGTCAGAGTAGCCATCAGGCAAGAAGTCCACCCGAGCATGATCTCGCAGGGCAGTTCAGGGAGCTACTTTGCGCGAAATCCGGATGGCAAAATCGTGGGCGTCTTTAAGCCCAAAGACGAGGAACCATACGCGGCAGGAAACCCAAAGTGGAATAAGTGGATTCATCGAAATCTGTTCCCATGCTGCTTTGGACGAGCCTGGTAATTCCAACTTCTTCCACCGACTCCTTTTAGAAGACTGCTAACTATCTCACAGCCTTATCCCCAACTTGTCATATGTCAGCGAGGCAGCAGCCTACGTCCTCGACTGCCAACTTAGAACCGGCCTAGTCCCATATACAGACGTTGTCTGGCTTGCCTCTAAATCATTCCACTATCCATTCTGGGACCGCCGCAAGTTCCACCGGAAGAAGGGGCCCCTACCAGCCAAGCCTGGCAGCTTCCAGGTGTTCTTGAAGGGATTCAAGGACGCCAACGTCTTTCTGAGGGAACACCCTTGGCCCGATCAATACTGGTCTGGGTACCGCGCAAATGATAGCCATCGCAAGAGGAAGCGGAGGTGGGCCGAAAATTGTCGCCCGTCGAGTAACGCATCGCCGGACGATGCGTACGGCAGCGATGATGAGCAGGAAGCCCATGAGGACTTGCCCTTAGGACCAGAGCACTTTGCGTGGACGGAAAGACTAAAAGAGTCTTTCCGAGAAGAGCTCGAGAAACTCGTCATCCTGGACTACATCATGAGGAATACGGATCGCGGACTAGACAATTGGATGGTCAAGGTCGATTATGAAACAGGCAAGGTGTCGATAGTTTCAGATCCGATTCAGATGAACATGGGACCAGTTTCGGAAGAAGAGGGACCACGGCCGGTCGATCTGACACAGCAACCTCCCTCTGCGACGAGAGCGGCATATCCTTCTTACAAGAGTCAGAGGCCAATGGAAGCCTCCACCCGCCGACAAACCGGCAAAGAGCCTATTATGACGTTGGGTGCCATCGACAACTCTCTCTCCTGGCCCTGGAAACATCCCGACGCCTGGAGGAGGTAAGACTAGCTCAGCTCGAAGCCAGCTGCACCACGCTAACTTGCACCAGTTTCCCTTTTGGGTGGCTCTTCTTACCAGTTGATCTCATCGGCAGACCATTCTCCCAGAAGACCAGGGACCACTTCCTCCCCTTGCTCACCTCTACAGCATGGTGGAGCCAGACGACGCTGGCCTTGAAGAAGGTCTTCCAAGTTGATGTTGACTTCCAGGAGCGCATGTTCGCCAAGCAAATCGCAGTTATGAAAGGCCAGGCGTGGAACGTTGTCGAGACACTCAAAACGCCAGACCACGGCCCCTTGGAGCTCACACGTCGAGCCAAGGTTTGCGTCTGGGACGATCTTGTCGATGTCCCGGTGGCAGTCCCCATGCGGGTCACCTCGTCGGAAGTGCGACGTAATCCTCACGTTCGTCAGCAGTCCATGGATGAGGCAGACATTGCCAGCTCAGCACCAGCCCCCAGAGTCCCCGTCGAGGATCTCCTTGCTTTTGCCAGTGCAACCTCGCCGGCCGATATGCCCCATCCGGGAAGGTTCGAGATCTCGACACCGACAGGCGAGGACGGGTACTCACCCGAGGAAGGCCTGCACCCACATAGCGAACCCAACCTCCCGGGTACGGTGGGGCATCAACAACGTGGAAGCGATCTGACAGAGCGGCCATCGGTACATCCCTCCGGGTACAAAGGTAGCTACCAGGGCCCCAATCGAGCCCTCAATGTATACGAGCCGGCGCGCCAAGGGCAACCAAATCAGCAGCGACGATACTCCTTCGCCCGCCGCAACAGCAACACCATTGCCCAAGCACTCTACGGGGATCCTAATGATGCATACGATGATGACGTCGAGGGCGATCTTGGCTACGCCGCTGCCGAGGGGCAGATGGGCAACCAGCGCAAAGTGATTGTGGAGCGACTCGAGCCCGTCAAGACTCGGAACCCAGTCTTCACCTGGTGTTAGTCGCATTGCGCTGTTTCAACTTACCCAATTGTGGTTTCTACCTACGAGAAGCTTAGGTCTGCCCCCCATCCCACCGTGTGCCACGTCGCACGATCGAAGCCAGCTCTCGTGTAAGGTGGTTGATGTCGCATTATATATGTAACATAGATTGAAGAGAGTGGCTCGCTAGCCACGTTTCCATACATGCGTCTAATGGTCCTCTGGGTCTGCTACTTTGGGTGTCGCCTGCATAGCGGCTGGGTGCGAGGCTTTCGGGGGTGTTGGGAGTTTCCGCGGGGGTGTTAGGAGTTTCCGCGGGGGTTTCGCCCCTGGCGTTACGGGACGGGACGTTCTTTAGATTGTGCGAAGTTTCGAGCTGGTTTACTTGCAGGAGCGAGATGCGAAGAGTCAGCTCTGGCGGGGTTCGAGAGATGACCTGTCACGTTGCACAATAAGCACTGCGTCTGGTTTCTTAGCTGTACGAGTCTGGCTAGGTAGATGGGAACGGGATGCGTCTCACAGGGCGTGGAGCCGAGTTCGGCAGGATAACGGAGTAAATATACGTACCTAGCTGTACGTATTTCTCGAGGACTCTGTCGCATCCGTTGACAGCGGTTAGAGCGGCCACCGCGAGTAATGAAAGCTGTCGCACGTGGTTTGCTAGCCCTCGTTTCTGCCCTTTTTCGACACAGCCCACCGTTTCCCGACTCCCTGGATCCAATCCCGAGAGCTTGGGTCGGCAAACGATGGCCTGTACAAGGACCCCCCTGTCTCTGTGGCACCAGCAGCACGCCTCCTGTCGAAGGCCGTTGGGCGACGTGCAAAGCTTCCCGACCTTCTGGGAGCTAGATTCCACTTTGGAGGGCCAGCGCGGCTAAGCAGGTCAGCTCGCAAGGGTTCATATTACCTACAGCCAGCCGCAACTTCGGCCGACGGTGGCCTGTCGCAAATAACAATTCGCTTCTATCCCTCTAGCCTGCAGTGCTGCCTGTTGTGCAGTGTTGGGAATAAAGCGCTCTGTCTGTCTCCCCCACAAGTAAGTATCCGTCCTAGCGGGCCGTAGCGTAGCGGCCGCGCAAAACTGGCCGTAGACGTCCAGGGGGCCAGGCAAACTTGATAACGTGCGGACATTGAGGAGCCGCTGTCTGTGTACCTAATGCCATTTCATCTCGTAATCGCTTCGTGATTCCATGCGGGTATTCTTTTCCAAAGCGAGCCTAGCAAATATCTGACACGGGGACTCCGGTGTCGCCATCAGGCGAGCCCGTCCAGCCAAGGTCAGAGCTTCAACAGTAGAAGCAGTGTCTGAAGGGCTGAAACCCTCGATACTGATCTCTTCAAGATGCGCCCATCAACCTGGTCATCCATATGTTGCGTCTAGCTCAGACCCAGCTTCACTTTTGTCAGTTCGTTGCTGAAAAGCGTACTGTCACATTGCAGGCGTTGCCAGCTATCCGGATAAAGAAGGGGACGCGAGGATACTCCTTGTCTGGGGATGCGGGAGTAAGGGCAGGGGATGGTAATTTAGGTGCGTCCGCTACCAGCGCTAACATTCGACGGCGACGCCAGGTTCGTGGCTACCGGGTTCTCCTTCCAGAGGCCGTGGAACACCACCGAGCGTAGAAGTGTGTTCTTCATAGGCTGCTCAGGTAAACAACCTACGACGGGTTGCCGCCCTGTTGCGGCCCGGTGAGGCGTCCGGCTAGAAGTAGCTAGATATCATCGCTCCCGGCGGGAGCTTGCTCAGCTTGAGGGTGAGAGAACCCTGTCGTATGATAGGAACGACGACAAGAGTGCAACCAGCTGACGGGTGGAAGAACAGGATCTGCGCCAACTAGGAAAGACCGCAGCCCACTGCTGCAAGTTAGCGACCCATTCTCAACGCCAATGTGGCCACGAGGTGTCTTCCATGTCGGCACCTACCACTAAGAATCTCCTGCCTCTTTCCAGTGCATAATATGCCGCCTTCTGGCCGATGGGAGCATCGACGGATTAAGGTGGACACAGGATGGCGGTGAGCACTTGAGTTTCCTCCTTCGTAGTCCTGAAATTTTCCATCCTTGACTCTTGCTCGAGGGCCCGATTTTCCAGCAGGTGGACCGATGCCCATACCCCTGAAGCCCGGCGACCTTAACCTGCGATAGTGATGCCTCCCGAGCTCAATCCGGCTGTTGTTCTTCGGCTCCTGGAACTGCTTGCCTCGGGAAGGCTTCCTTTACGCAGTCGGGGACTTAACCTGTCCCAAGGTACGGGGCTGCCTTACCCAGACACACTGCCACACTGGCGGATGTTTCACACCCTCACTGGTGTATTCCGAATAAGGCAGGGAAGCTTCAACCCACCCCTCGCGAGTCCCAAGTCCATGTCCTCGGTATCGACGTAGTCTTTTGCCGGACTGTGCACTAACAGCCACATAACGACCAAGGGCGCGAATATTCCCTGCACAACGTCATCAAGTAATCGGTGTGGGTGCCATTGCCATCCGAAGTCATGAAGCCCCTCCTTATGTTGTACCACCTGGCCAGGCCTGTACCGTAACAGTAGCAGGGAATACAAGACAGCAAGCATAGCGGCACTTGTTCGAAATGTGCTGGCGAACAACTCGTATTCCAAACAACCGTCTCAACCATGGCTCGAGGGCAGATGTACCTCACCCAGGCCTTGGTGGACGGCAGGCAAATGGGATGGTGGCGACATCCTCTGCTCAAGTCAGGCTCCGTCAGGATCCAATAGGGCGTAACAGTAGTAGGACCCTTGAAGCCGGCGGTGGTGCATCTGTAGCCCGATCGTCGACCACAATAACGTCTAGACATGCGGCACACCAACCCCTCCAATCATAGCGGGACCAATGCCGTCGTCCAAGCATAGAATTGGGTAGATTGGATGTGCGAGTGTGTTACACTGTGCTCGTCGCTGTTGCTTTCGCTGCCTCCTTTCTCCAAAGGCGCTGGACGATGAAGTCAGATCCAGGTCGCCGTAGCCGATGTGCTTGGGCAGCGACGTCTGATAATTTGCCAAGATTGTCAGCAGCAAGAGAATATGAGAGCCTGCCGCTCCCTCCTAGCGTCGAGATTTGCCATTATCTCGCACTTTGACCCTGCTATATCAGCCTCGAGTCATTGCACTTATAGACTAGCTCCCAGCCGTAGGTCTCCATCTGATCCCTGATGCTGAAGTGGGCTTGACTTCGAGGTGCTAAAGCCAGACCGAGAACCGATTACTGAAGAGCAGCAAAAGGCCCGCGCCCAAGGTCGGAAATAACGCCCATATGGAATGAAATTCCCTCCAACGAGTCGGGGCAAATCTGCATCAATCATCTCCATATCCTTGAAGGGAGGAGACATATATCGTTCGTAAGTTCATACCATGGCCACCATGTACAAGAGCCTCCCTAGACCAGGATAAGACATTGGAAAGCGCATCCTGCTATGGGGTCGGCTCTTGTATCTGGACTGGGGCCACGCTCCAGGCACCACATGACTCTCCAAGGCCGGATAGTGACCTAAATCGCGCTGAGCAGGAGCATATCCAACTTGTTTTGTACCAGTATATGTTAGACAAGTACGAAGCATACTTCCGAACTTCTCGTTTGTGCAAAGTTCTAAAAATCAAGGAAGCAATATGGACCCAGAGTAAGAAAACCCTGAGCCGCTAGGCACGCATAGGTCGCTAAACCTCCTTGAAGAGATGGAACAGTCCCCCTTGACGAGACACTTGCAGAAACTGTCGACTATCAAGGCCGAACTTACCAACAATATGCTCTGACAAATGGCACATATTTCTGTCCGGTTGACGAGGTGAGTAGATGGGATCGCGAGTCGAAACGAAACCCAAAAGCCGTTGTGAACTTCGAGCTCTAAAGCGTTGTGCCAGGACGAAATTGCACGCCTCGAGGTAATGCACGGTGTCCTCAGCAGGCTATTCGACAACAGGCTGATATTCCCGCCTATTCGATCACCGAGGAGGATTCTCGACTGCGGCTGTGGATCCGGGGAGTGGGCTGCAGAGGTTGCCGGGCAAAACCCAAATTCAGAGGTAGGTCGGAGGTGTTCTTTTTACCGATCTCTGTCTTCGAGGGTCAGCCCAGACGATTTCTTCACTTCAGAGCATGACCCAGAAATGCTGCGGGAGATTTTACATCGCCATCGATACTCCGTCCGCATAGGGCGACAGGTTCCATGCCTGTCCCCAAAGTAGGGGGCCTTAAACAGCGAAACTTCCGAACACTTCAAATACATGCCCAGACCGGCAATGCAAGACCAACCCCAAAAGTCCCGAGTGTCTTCGAAGTGTTTGCCATACAGAAGATAGCTGAGCGACTGACTGTCGATTTCGCAGGTTTTGGCGATAGATGTGAGTCCACATATGATTCCTGAGGATCCTCCGGACAATCTCGAGCTTCAGGTGGACGATCTCAACGGGAGGTACGACGTCGAATATTTATCAGGGAAACACGGTGCTAAGGAGACAACATTTCCAGATTTACTTTCCGGTCCAACCATTTCGATCTTGTCCACAGCCAGATGTTGGCTGGGGGTATCCACGCGAACCGATGGCGAAGCTATATTCGAGATATTTTCCGGGTCCTGCGGCCGGGAGGTTGGTGTCAAATGGTCGAGATCTACTTCAACGCCCAATCGGACAACGGAACGTTGACCAGAGGTGAGCTCCCCACATTCCTGCGGTAAGGAGGCCTTGCTGACAGCGGACATAATCACTAGATCACGCCTTATCGCAATGGTCGAAAAGATATCTCGAAAGCGTACAGCCGTATAAAGACCCCCGTGCGCCACTGCAGATGTCGAATTGGATGAGAAGTGCAGGCTTCACAGAAATCGAGTCAAGGCTATTGACGCTGCCGATGTGTGCATGGTCGAGCGGTAGGATCCACCGGAATCCCCCTCAAGAGAAGGTCATTCTGACGCAGATGATCCTAAAGAGCCGCGAGAACATGGTATTGGCCAGGCCAACACGGACAACGTTAGTCAGATGTTGTACTCGCTGGGCCTGTATCCCTTCACACACCTTCAGGGGTACGCAATTGCTCAAAATGGCGAAAGGACGGCCTTGCTGACTGTTTCCGTGCGCAGCATGGCACTTACCGACTTTCAATTATTGGTAGCACAAGCCAGAAGTGAGGCTGGAAATCCAGCGTTCAAGGTAAGAGATCCGGGCGAGCTCCACCGTGCCTCTCCAGGACAACGACTGACGACAGCGGCGAGGTCCGCTAACTGCAGGCCTACTTCCCGATGTAAGTCAGCTCCGAAAGACCGATGTTTGGCACCCGGCGGCGTTGACAATGTGAACAACTAGTTATGTTTGCATCGGCCGGAAGCCCCGTCGATGAACGGTTTGGAGCCTTGGGTGTATTCCACGTGGTTGGCAGAAGCAATAATACGCAAGGGATGGTGGGTTGATAGGGCTTGTTTGGAGCAAGGGGCAGCAGTTGACTTTGACTTGCAGCACAATCGACTTTGAAGCATTGACAACTTGACAAGCTAGAACGAAGAAGAGACGAAGATGAAGCAGATATGAAGGGCGTTGCAAGACATTTTTCGGTCGTTGGAAGAAGGTTTCGACGGCCCATGACCGATGTGGCGCCGCTGGACAGGGAGGGCAGGAGCGGTGGAAAATTCGCACGGTACTGGGGCACGACTGGTAAGAAGGCACAACGAAGAGAGGCACCTGGCTTAGGTTGAAAGTGGAAATACGATGAGAAACAGCAGCGGCCGCTGCCGGGCGCCCACGGAAGTGGCTGCTCTTGCCGTCTTAATACTGCACGGCCTGTTGGTCTGTATCTCGCTACCGACAGGTTGGGACCCGGTGATTGAGACTTGCAACTCGTCACACCCAGGCACAATATCCACTAGCCTATAAAGTCGCAAACGGGGGAGCCAGAAGCCGCAGAAGTGACCATCCATGTCACTGTTATATCCACTCAACCTTGCAACTTGCGGCGAGCTGAGCTCTCGAATGGGAAATGGAAAACACAGACACTTTTATGGATTATTCAGTACAGCCGGGGACCCAACTGTAAGCCGCTGGGTTCTTTGCCCAAGGTAGATTGTGCCGGATTCATATCCTCCAGCATTGGACGTCGGGCTTGACAACGATGATGGCTGGATCTTGCTTGGGCCTTGGGAGTTTCACAAAGGAGATTGTTTCATGGTCGAGTCACAGCGAGAATCCCGCTAGAACCACGAGCATAACGCCTCCAGAAACCATCCAGACCAGGACCAGCCAGCCATCAGCCATCGGAAGCGTCGTCCCTGTGAGATGTCTTTCTTCCAACGGTCCCTTGTTACCTGGTGAGCTAGCGTAACCCCTAGCTCGCTGCAATTCTCATCGGAACCATCCCCGATCCCTGTTTACGCATGCGCCAGCGAACTCCAGGTAGATCAGGTGATTTAGCGTACGTCAGTGACAGGATCGGTCAACTCTTTGATCAGAAGGGGGATCAGAAGAGCGAGGACAGAGGCAGTTCTCGTCTGGGATCTGATATCACACTTGAGCTTCATTCGCTCAGACAACGCACGACGCATCAAACAACTGCGCACCAATTGGTTGTGGCCCTGCTTTTAGCGCCCAGTCACTCTGCACTCTGCCGAGCGGGCGCACCCCAAAACACCCCCAGCCCTTTCCTCCACACCGTTAACCGCTAACACCGGCATTAGACGCAATAGATCTTCCTAGCCAATAGGAGCTTGCGATGATCTTCGGCTGGAAATTTCGAGCTTTGGCTCCTTAAGGTAGCTTCGTGTCTTGCGAGGTATTGGATTCGTCGTACTTTCTACCAAAGATCCCCAAAGCAGCCCATCAACTTGCAAACCTCGGCGCTACAACAATGTCTCTCAAGCCATCCACTCAACTATTCAGGGCGCTGCAGCCCTCGCGGCTCAGCGTGTCGTCCCGTATCGCGGCCAGCCGGTCATCCTTCAACTGCCGCCTTTACTCGACACCCGCCGCCGAGGCCTCCCCGCCACTTCTGAAGAAGCTCAAGGACGACCTCAAGGCGGCCATGCGCGCCAAGGATACGCCTCGACTTTCGGTTCTGCGAGCCCTCCTATCTGCGAACCTCAATGCCTCCAAAACCTCAACGCCTATCCGAACCGACGTGCAGCTCGTCAGCTTGATACGCAAGATTCAAAAGTCCAGCCAGGACGCCGTGGCAGAGGCCAAGGCCGCTGGACGGGAAGATCTGGTCCAGAAGGAGGAGGATCAGATCAAAGTACTGGAAGAATATGCGGCTGGCAGCGGCGTCCAGACTCTCGGAGAGGCAGAGCTGAAGGCGCTGGTGCAGGAGGCCGTTGAGGCATCCAAAAGCGCTGGGGTCGCGGCCAAGTCTATCGCGGGCGAAGCCATGAAGCGCATATCACCTGCTCTGGCGGGCAAGGACGTCGATAAAAAAGTGGTCGTAAACATGATCAAGGAACTGATCGGTTGAAAGGGGAGGAAAACGCCGAACTACTAGTAGTCGGGTGTAAGATATGTACAATTTTGCCAACAGTGTGCACTAGACCGGATACCCAAGTCCTCTACTCATTCAGATCAAAAGCCTGTGCATGATGCATATTTAGTTAGCTCGGGGCTGTCGAGATATATACTGGAGATACGAACATCACAGTCACTTACTACACATGCTCACGTTGAATTCATGGGCTCTTTGGCTCTTGAGCCCCTTGAGCCGAACTTCCAAGCTCTCGTGCACTACGGAGAGGTCCATCTCTTACTATGGCTCTCTGTTATGGCTCTCTCACGAATATCAACTGGACAGATTTAATATTACGTAGTTACGAGATTGTTTACCCCGACGCTGCCAATTGCAACACCAACGTAGGGCAATTGGAACGAATTGTCGAATAAGTAGTCCATAGATCAATTCATCTGTACGAAGTAGTATATGTATATGTACGTATATCAGACCTGACATATTACCTTGGCTCAGGCACCATCGACGCCTCGGACGACTCGCGACAAGGACTCCACGTGGTGGCCGGGTCATACGAACCAACCAAGCCAACGTGGATAACCCCACGCAACCACACGATAACCTCAGTCGTCGGATGAGTCATGCCTTCATATCTTGACTACCCAAGTAAGTATAAATTAATAGTCTTGACCTCTGATGGAATCGAGTGATCTTCATCTCGATACTATAGACACTTAACACTGCTCAATCGACACCCGTTGAAACCCAATCACTCAGGCAACCTGGAAGGCAAGCAACATGTTACGCCAGAACGTCGACTCAAAGTCCGCCTTCGAGGGTAAAATCGGTTACTCAAGAGCCGTCGTTACTGGGGACTGGATTTTTGTGAGCGGCACGACAGGGTAACGAACATTCCTCCGTCCATATCTACAATCATCCATCAGCAGAGATCCATTGCCAACATCTCCTCGAGCAGCTACGACTACACAACCGGTGCCATCTCCGCTTCCGTGGTGGAGCAAGCAGACAAGACCCTCGCCAACATTTCAGCAGTACTTGAGAACGTCGGCGCGTCGATGACTGATGTTGTCCGTGTGAGGTACATCGTACCTGATCGCGACGATTTCCCCAAGACTTGGCCGGTGCTTCAGAAGTGGTTCGGTGATGTGAGGCCGGCGGCGACGATGGTGCAGTCTGGGCTCATGTTGGAAGAGATGAAGATTGAGATTGAGGTCACTGCTTTGAAAGGTTGCGGCGCAAAGGAGAAGAACGCGGCTGCGCCTCCGAGCTAGAACCTGACCGACGTAGGATTGAGTTCTGATGGGTGTTTGAACATTTCCCCCAATAATTCATTCTAGAAACTTAATTACCAAGACATCCCCAGGGTACTACCGACTCCAGCAGGCCACGACGTGGATATAAAACATTGTCTGACCACTATATCAGACCAGCCTAATAAAATAGAGGCGCAAGAAGACCTCCAGTTACAAACGTAGTCCCAATGGTCACCAAACTCGACGTCGAAAGGAGCGACATGCCACTAATGCCATGTCCCGACGTGCAACCACCCGCCATCCTCGAACCCACGACCATCAAGACACCACCAGCCGCCGCCAGCTTTGGCGAAGCCTCCAGAACGACCTCGGTGGCGAACTGCGGGAAGTAATTCGTCAGTGCCCAAGCCCCGGCTGCTACTCCGGACGCAAATAGGATGTTCTGATATCCCCGCGGTCTGGACTTGGTGTCGGCGCCCTTGACGAGCCACCAGAAGTATCCCCCAACTTCTTCGTAGGAGCCCGATACTCCAAGCATAGAGCGCCGAGTGATGAGAGAGAAGAGCTGCGCAAGTCCAACAAATAGTCCGCTACCCGCTGAGAAGAGGCCCCAGTTCGACGACCCCTTGCCATAGGCGACTGTCCCAGCAACAGCTGCGAGACACACGGCCTCGAAAACGACCAACGCAGCGCCTCTCGAAATGCCCAGATTCTCGTCGAAGGTTCCTGTTCCTGCTTTCACACCAAGCTTCTCCTTTCGCGACTTTAAGAGCGGTCCGACGACACCAGTCCACACAAGCCCGCCAACGAGGGCCCCGTTGAGCGTGCTGAAGCCGGTTTGAAGACCTGCTCCCACTTGAGCGAGTACTGTGCCGGGGCACGACCCGGAGAGAGCCATGCCGGCACCGAGGAGAAAGCCGCCGATGATGTTGCCGTCGTACTTGGCGAATAGACCGAGAGGTGAAGAGCTGCGTGGCTGGAGAGTGACATAACCAAGCCGCTCGGCGACCTTGTAGATTGCACTGTAGTCTGCATTAGGATTTTGTCTGTGGGAAAGACCCGCGATGTCTCGCACGAACGGGGTTTCTTACGCGCTACTAACTGTTGCCCCTAGAAAGACTTGGAACATATGCCAGTCCTCAAACTTGAACTGAGAAATGATGGTAGATGGTTGATAGACACCCGCTGCCACCAAAGCGGCGCCAAAAGCAGCCCCCGAAAGTAACGAAGCCATAGTCGAGACGAAAACGTATGATATTGCAGTATTGAGCTGTTGATTGCCAGTGAAGGTGTGAAGACGTCTTCGCCAAACCCTTTATAGTTGGCCCTCGCCGCTTAACAGGAACAGCCGGATAGACAACGTTGCCGGCCGGGCTATGGTGTATACGATGATAACAAATCACCAACACGCTAAGACCAGTTCGCTACCAGTTGTTGTAGGCGTGATGGTGTTTGTGTCTATTCGCTGGTGCAGGGATGCGCGGTACAAGGTGCCGGAATATCCCATCCATGGATTACTCTGTGCCGGATCCGTGTTTCTTATGGACCCCTAGGCCCACGGCTACAGTTCGTTAGCGTCAGTCAAGCGAGAGATGATGCCATTGTGTGCCCTTCCAACCAGCTCGGTTGGCGTAGTCTTGGTTGAAAATTCCCGTAAAGTAATACGGCGCAGCTATCAAGCCGATGACAGCTACGGGGACCAAGTGGCTTAAGGTGGTTGATGAGGCTTGCTGTACCGCCTGCGCATACACTCGCAGTACATCTCCAATGAAGCAAGGATGTAAACCTAGCAGTCAGAAGTCAAGTAGCCAGGAAGTCGGCCACGATAGGCCGGATGATCCATGCAATGGAGGATCAACAAAGCTCTGACAACCCTCCGATGCCATCCCTGCCGGCTTGCACAAGCTCGAGATGGGGCGTTTAAATCGTGGGGTTCGGCGACCTGGAGACATGAGGCTCCATTTGTGGTCCCCGAGGTCGGGGATCATGAGTAAGAAACATTTGCCCGTTGAACAGTTTGAGTTTGTCTAGCCCGGAGATCAGGGGCGTGAACTATTCCGTACCGCAAAAGAGGAGAAATGATTGTTACGTCCGGTCGAGGCATCTGTTCGACTGTGTTTTTGACATCTCTATGAAGTCACATTTCAATAGAAGGCCCGAGTGGTTTGTGCTGGTCCTGAGTGGTTACGCTTGAGCTGTAATGTATAAGGTAATATTGCATAAAGAATCTACTTGTATTCTGCTTTATGTGTGCATAGTGACCTTCCTTAAGATCCGATACTAATTGTATTTCCAATTTCCGCAGCTTGCCATATGGTGCAGGGTAATGTCGAAGCATTGTTCACGGGCGCATATAATCAAATTTTGCGTGTCCTGCAGGTCAATGTTAACAAGCGATGGCTATAGATAGGAAAAAATGGATGTAGATGTTAAGCAATTAATAGAAAGTATTGAACAGAATAATAAAAATAGAAGATAGACATAATAATAATAGCTTGATTGCTATATTTAGTCTATTGGTTCCTTGCTGGATCCCTAACTAGAGACACTGCGTTCCCGTGGACTTAATGGACCCTGACTGTGACATCTTAACATGAGGACAACTCTACGGCCCCAATTGCAACAAGCATAGGAACGATACGCATGAATGACCCTGACTTTCCAACGCCGCAAACAAGAACAGACTAATCGTGATTCTGGTATGAGTAGCTACTCTCCCTTTCTTATCCGGTTTCCAGCCGAAGTTACGGACGCTTCGCCGAGCCCGGAGTTGATGAACCGAGGTCCGTCTCCCCACGACCGCGGTAGTGCGGGGCCGTTGACCGTCGGAGTCGCCTCAACCTTCGGCTGCGTGGAAGCTGCGACTAGGATATGATGCTATCGATTGAAAGCTTCATCGACTGCATTAGTAATTGGTGAAGTCTATGTTATAAGATATCGACACACTGCATTTCAATCCACATCAATCTGAAAGCCTCCTACGGACGATAAAGCCACACGTATAATCAAGCCCTTGACAACAAATATTCGTGACTTCAGAATAGTGACACATTCCGCCACAATGCCACAAGTCCTTACCCTCAAGCATATCGAAGGCGGGAAGCCTGGAAAGGTCTACTATCCGTAAGACTCACCTTAGCTCACCTCATCTCACCTCGTCCAACATCCTATCCACCCACATGCCCATCCGCCGAAAGCACCCATGCTAACACTTCTATCCAGCCTACAAATCAAAGAGGTTCCCAAGCCATCACCAGGCCCCAACGAGGTCCTAGTCCGCATCTCCGCCGTGGCTCTCAACCACCGCGACCTCTTCATCCGCCAACACCTCTACCCAGCCATCTCCTTCACGAATCCCCTGCTTGCCGATGGCTACGGCACCGTCGTCGCCGTCGGCTCGGCCGTCACCCGCACTGGCCTGCTCAACAAGCCCGTCCTCCTGACGCCCATGCGCGGCTGGGAAGCCGATTCCGCGGGACCAGAAGATATCCGGAAGTTCACTGTCACAGGAGGCTCCAAGCTCACCGAGGTCGGCGCTGCGCAGGATTACATCGTCGTCCATGAAGACGAGGTGGAGCTCGCGCCGGAACATTTGACTCCAGCTGAGGGCGCAGCGCTACCCCTCGTGGGACTCACGGGCTGGCGAGCTCTCGTCACGAAGAGCGGCGCCGCTGCCCCGGGGAAGAATGTACTCATCACTGGTATAGGCGGCGGCGTTGCGTTGCAGGTACTGCAATTCGCAGTCGCATTTGGCTGCAACGTCTTCGTCAGCACTGGTGACGAGGATAAGCTCGCCAAGGCCAAGCAGATGGGTGCCAAGGGCGGCGTCAACTACAAGAAGGACAAGTGGGAGCAGGATCTCCAGGAACTTCTGCCGGCCGATAGGCCGTATCTCGATGCTGTCATCGACGGTGCTGCCGGCAAGGTTGTGTCCAAGACGGTCCGGTTGCTGAAGCCTGGCGGCGTGATTGCGCAGTACGGCATGACGGTGTCGCCCAAGATGGATTGGCTGATGCAGGCGGTTCTGGCTAATGTAGAGCTGAAGGGGACGACTATGGGATCGAGAAAGGAGTTTCGGGATATGATTGCCTTTGTGAACGAAAAGAAGATCCGGCCTATCGTCAGTCGGACGGTTAAGGGGCTGGACAATCTGACGGATATTGAAGAGCTGTTTACCGAAATAGCAGAGGGTAAGCAGTTTGGCAAGCTGGTCATCGAGCTCGACTTGGCTAGGGAGACAACGTCCAAGCTATAGGGAGGGCGAGAATCTATGCCAATTTCCCGGACGCATGACTGCTTTGAACAATCACTGTAACAAAAGTCCATGAACTAGAAAATGTGACATTCTGTTAAATTCAGGGTATCAAACACCCCAACAACCGTTCCAGACATTGGCTGCTACTCACTACGGCTGCCAACGAGACATAATAACTCCCGACACCTTTTTGACACACACACCTATTCCTCCGCCGTCTTCTTGCGCTTCTTCTTCGGTCGCCCGCTCTCTTCTGGAGGAACAAACTCTGAGCCTCGGTCCTTTGCCTTCTCCGCCTTACGCTCTTTCTGCTGCTCCTTTCGGTTGTTTTGCGCCGCACGCTCCTTAGCCTCCTTGCCCAAAAAGTACTCGCCACTCTCGATCTGCATGTCCACCTTGCTCTTCTCCGGCGCAGGGGGGAATGGCGTGTAGTTCTTCTTGCCCTTGTCGGTGACATTGAGAGGCACGCGTCGGTGGCTGAGCGTCTTCTTCTTGAAGTTGGGTAGGAAGCGGTCCCAGCTTTCGCCTGCCAGCTCGGGATCCTTGGCGAGCTCGCGCTTGATCATGAGCTCCTTGATGTGATAGATGGGGTGGATATTGGCCATGCAGTCCTCCACCACCCTCCGCACCTCCTTCAAGCCCTTGTACGGGCCCATCGCTGACACTGTATTGCCGTGAACGAGGATGTAGGTTTCTGTCATCAACTCGAGAGCCTTAAGGGTCGAGCCGTTGGGTCCGAGAATTCTTTGACGTCGTTTCACGAATCGGTCCTTATTCCGGACTAGACTTCTGATCTTGATGATATCGCAGGCAACTCCATCCTCGAGAATTTTGATCGCCTGGGGCGCAGGGACGCTTCGCGCCAGCAGCTTGATGAGGTCGCGTGCGTTAAGAATGGAGGCGGGGTCAAATGTTTTCCGGGTAGTCTTGACTGTCATGGAGCCCTCCACCAAGTCCAGAGTGCAGGCGATGCCGCTCTTCTCAAGACCTCTCGTGACTAGAGGCCAGGCTTCTCGGAGGTAGATTTCTCTGTACTTGGGGAAGAGGGTCGCGAAAGACGACTCCTCGGCAAAGGTGCCTCCAGCATTGTCTTTGGGGGTGAAACTGTCGACCTTCCACTTGTCGATATCGTCCGTATCCCAGGGCTTGGGCTTCTTGTGTGTCGACGGCATTTTTGGCGGCGTCGCTGGGGAGGATTGATTGAAGTTGAATGGGAGAGTTTCCAGCTGCAGGCGGCTCCCAATTTTTTTGTTCCAGAGTTGCTTGGAGGAAGTGGGGCACATGATGTGGGGGATGGTAAGACCCCTGGCGTGCGCCAATCATGCACCCGGGACCACTTCCAGAAATCTTCAGTTCGCAACATCAACGCCCTCCGAAGCCTGAAGCCTCTTGACCTAGCCGAGCTCTCGTCACCTTTTCAACACCGCTACAATGTCGAAACGAGGAACCAAAGCTGTTGACCAGGTTGTCAAGCTGATCGTAGGGGCTGGGCAGGCAAGCCCCAGTCCTCCGGTTGGTCCTGCGCTGGGTAGCAAAGGTGTCAAGTCTATGGACTTTTGCAAGGTACGACGCGTCGCTACGAGCCCAACAATACGTTTGCTGGACGTTTTATGAGGTCAATGGCTAATTCACGTTATAGGAGTTCAATGCTAGAACTGCACAGTACACCGTGGGTACGCCAATGCCCTGCCGAGTCGTTGTCCGCCCCGATCGATCATTCCATTTCGACATCCGAACACCGCAAACGTCATGGCTGCTGCTGAACGCTGCCGAAGCGGCGGCGAACAAGAAGGGTAACAGGAAGGGTGCCAGCAAGCCTGGGCATGAGAAAGTGGGAACGGTTAGCCTGAAGCACATCTACGAGATCGCAAAGATCAAGCAATCAGAGCTGCGTCTGTCTGGACTCTCCCTCGACGGACTGTGCAAGTCTGTCATTTACCAAGCGAAGTCGATAGGTATCGACGTGGTGGCATAACGATACCATGGCAGTATGGTGTAATGGGGGTTGTGAAAGGGTATTGGCGTGTATGAGGATTATCTGAGCGGATGGTATTTTGTACAACATAACATGCATAGCTGGGTCGACCACTAGAGAAGCAATGTAAGATTGATATGGTGTCTTTTGGGAGGAAAAGAAGACATGGGCTGCTCATTTGTCCAAACTTAACCAATCACTGGACATGGGAATCAAGGATATTATCCCAAAAGATTTCCCCAAAGAGTTGCATGACCACTTTGCCGTACATATGACTTACCTGCCGAGCCACCTACATGAGGGAATCGGAGGTGGTCTGGCATGTGAAACTCGAAATGTTCGACTGAAATATGTGACGAGGCAAACTGCCAGCAGAAAATACTCCTAAATAATGGCTCTGTATTCGATGCCTGGCTATACCTTACTTCGTGCGTGGCCCACGGAAGAGTGGCATTAGAACCACGCATGCGAAGGCAGGTACGGTATATGAAAGCCGAGCCCTATAATGAGCTCATCCTTCCCGGGAAAGGAAAAATATCGGTTCCTAGATCTCAGGCCAAACGTACGAGGACACAAATCAACGATCTTATTACCATGGCAGGTGGAGTGAGCTGTACAATCCGATTACGTTGTGACACCACAATTTCCAAGGGCGTCCCAGAGAAGGAACCTAGAAGAAAAGGTTATTCGGAAATGGAACAAGTGGATTCACGGATATCAAGCAAACGGCAAAAAGGTCGTCTATCAATTCTCAACGTCAACGGTCCCCGGAAGCCCACCGAGTCTCACGAAATCCCACCCGTTACAGGCGGCTTCGGTGGGGGTGCCATTTTAAAGCTCTGCTGCAAGTTGGTGAGATGGCCGAAACTCGGCCGAGACTTGGCGAAGCACTTCCGAAAAGACCGCTACTGGCGTGTTGCAACGGGGGTTTCGGAGAGAATATTGGATGTCATGGTCGAGTCTGCTGTTTTCTCCTTTTAATCATATTTCCAAGGGCTCAAGTAGACGGGGTGAGGTATTACACTGTCGCGCAAAGATTGATAAGTTGGGGGTGGATGTGGATATGCATGCATTTGCACTTTGCAGTCAGATATGGCATCGGCGGGAGATGCCAGATCTGGCAAGCCGGTTGAACAAGGTAAGTACTGTATCCGCACTGCGGTTATTACTGCCATGGAGATATCGGGAGGCGTTGCTGATCGCGGCAACGTGGCTGGTGGCGTGGCTGGTGCAACGGCATGGCTATCATGGCCGCTTGGAGACTTGTTGGACATGGTTGCATGGCTCTTCGGGACTCGGCTGCAACGGATTGGGTTGGGGCTAAGCCGAAGGTTTCTGGCTGCAGGCGGGGTGAAGAGTCATACATTCGTCGACGTTTACGGATATTCGGGTTGATATCGGTGCAAAAGGAGACGAGACTGTTGTAATTGAATAATTTGCTACCTTAAACAAGTGCTAGAGAAATCTCTGCTGCTGGGTTCCCTTGCTAGTCCTTTGCCTTGACCATGTTGTTTGGCTTGAGCCTTAAGGGTGGCAGCCGGATGAGGCTCCCTTGGCTCCCTTGTTGGCTCTCCCTTGTTAGCTGTCATCCATGGATCCATGTGTATTCGTAGTCGCGATGGCAACAACCGTGCCACGTCTTGGCTGCTTGGCTGCGACTCTGACAGAAGGCGATCAAGGTGGGCTTTAACAAGGTGGGCTCCGACAAGGTGGGCTGCAACGGGTGTCAATACATTGAAGTACATGACGACGGCACACACCAAAGACGACTCCAGGCGCTGCTCTAGTCCCTAGTCCGAGGAGGTCCTGCAGTGGGACTAGCCTCCATGTGACGAGAGTCAACCTGCTCTCGCTCGCTGCCGACGAGCCTTTGCCTGACAACCTGGATTCTGAGTACGTTAATCATTGTTAATAGAGAGAGAGAGAGAGAGAGAGAGGGACAACAAACAGACACGACTCAACTTCCGACTAACTAATATTAGACATAATATTGCTCACCTTACCTACTAGGTACCTCAACTACTAGTAAGCAGCTGAGCTTGCTTGCCCAGGCCCAGCAGACAAGCAGAAGGTGCCCAGTTGAGTGCCCCACCAAAAGGCTCCGGCTTCGTTTATCATCGCGGCAACACGCTGCTGGACCGCACTCGCACTCGCTCTCCTCCCTCAACCTCTCAACCTCGCATCATCTGCGCCCAAACTCCTCCAGGACGTCCGTCTCTCGCTTCCCAGCAGCGATATCCCTCTCATGGCGCCCTCATCTGCGCAGAGTCCGCTCTCCCAGGACATCTCTGGTGAGTCTGCATCCCCCGATCGTCCCGGGATCTCGATTCTCGATTCTCGACTGCCCCACCTTCTGCCACCGGGCCTCTCCCACCTTGGGCTGTACCTCAGTTGCGCGCGCTTGCGGCTTCAACTCGACATCGAGAAACCCTCCAGCAACTCTAGCAAAATTGCTGACACTCTCTCTTCGTAGCATCAGAGCTACCCTCAAGGGCGGCCCAGCCGAGCACTGACAATGGCACTGATTCTCCCGGCGTTCGCTTCTCGTCGGCCGTGCAGGAGATCGCTCCCGCTGCACCCGAGCAATCATCCAGCCCTCCCAACGACGAGGGAGAGTCGAGCACCTTCACCGAGGTTCATGCCGACGAGCTCAAGGCCTTTTCAAAGTCCCTGCATGGCCGTCCGCTCCAGGAGATCCGCATGAATACCTGCCAATACGAGACCTTCTCGCTCCCCCCGTCTAGAGTACGTGATCCCTGCCCCTCTTTTTCATATGCTTTGCTTTTGGTCGCCTCTTCCCTGCTGCTCCGATTCGCCTCTGGCGTAGCCGCTCGTGCAGTCTGCTTGCCGCACAGCTTGCTCTGCTTCACAGCTTGCCTTGCCTTATCATTCACTGGCTGCTTGACTCCGTCTTGGGTCTTGCGGAGCGTGACCACCATTCACACAAAGCTGGCTTGTCTGTAGATGGGTGTTGACAGATAGCTCTCCAGGTTCCCTCCAACGAAGATGAGTCCGGCCACTCCACGAGGTTAACTACGCCCACTTCCGTCAACTTCCACTCGCCGCACGGCAGCCCACGACTATCCACGATGGCTTCTCCTCCACTTACACCGGCAGGTTCGGAACACGCTGGCACGGAAAAGAAGCCTAAGGATGGAGGAAGTGTCCCCGTCGTCAACGAGCCGCCGACTATTACTCCGCAGGCCTCGTCGTCTCACGAGAGACCCTCTCCGGCTTCTCTTGAGAGGAGACCTTCTTCACAAAGAACCTCATCTGATCAACAACAAGTTCGACGAGCCTCCTCTGCTGAAGAACAGCACAAATCTCATCGGACGGGAATGTTTGACGTTGGACCTGGATCGGTGCCCGTTTCTAGAGAGTCGAGCCCGTCCCGCAATTCTGCCTCCAACTTTTATTCCAAACCTGTCACCCCTGGTGGCGATATGAACGACCCCTATGCAAAGGGCCGCAGACCTCCTCAACAGCACCCTAATAAGCATTCGATAGACCCAAGATTCGTCTTCTCTAGGAAAAAGAAGCACGGGTCACCACAAGGGTCGAAATCGGTTCTGACGGATAAACGCAGCTCTACCATGTTTGGAAACGCAAAGCACAGTAGCGACGAACTCGGCACCAGTGATAGTGCCGCCACCGGTTCAATGCATCCTGGCCCCCACGGGTCAATGGTCGATTTGAAGCGATTCTTCAGGAAGCCTGGACACCATCACCACCACAAGAAGCGGGACTCATCCCCAGCTCCTTCGGCAAGACAGGGCACAAAGACTCCCCCAACTGGCCGATCGGGTTCGCAGATGCCTTTTGGAGACGATCACGGGCTGTCTTCAAGGTATGGGAAGCTCGGTAGGGTTTTGGGATCTGGAGCTGGTGGCTCTGTAAGGTTGATGAAGCGGAAGGATGACGGGACGGTGTTCGCCGTCAAGGAGTTCCGCGCAAGACACACCTATGAGACTGAAAAGGAGTACAACAAGAAGGTCACGGCCGAGTTCTGTGTCGGTTCCACGCTCCACCATGGCAACGTCATCGAGACCCTGGATATCCTCCAGGAGAAGGGTCGTTGGTATGAAGTGATGGAATACGCGCCATTTGATCTTTTCGCCATTGTCATGACGGGGAAGATGTCACGAGAAGAGGTCTCGTGTTGCTTTTTGCAGATTCTGAACGGTGTCACCTACCTGCACAGCGTGGGTCTTGCACACCGTGATCTGAAGTTGGACAACGTGGTTGTTAGTGACAAGGGCATTATGAAGATCATCGATTTCGGCAGTGCCCATGTCTTCAGCTACCCCTTTGAGACCGAAACGGTCCCAGCCAAAGGTACGTCGAAACATGGTACGAAGCAAGGAAGCATTGAGGACTAACGGAATATAGGAATTGTCGGCTCTGATCCTTACTTGGCCCCGGAAGTCTACGACGCCAAAGACTACGACGCGGCAGCCGTGGATATTTGGTCATTAGCGATAATTTTCTGCTGCATGACCCTCCGTCGGTTCCCGTGGAAAGTCCCACGCATGACAGATAACTCTTTCAAGCTTTTTGCAGCCGAGCCTACACCGGGCCATGATCCCAGGAAGCTGATCGCGCCCTCAAAATCGACAAGCGATTTAGTCAACACGCCTGCAAGAGATTTCTTGCCTGAGGATGATGGAAATAGTAAGAGTCAGCGAAGCCGACACGACCATCAGGAAGGTTCAAGTGCAAGTCACAAGGAAGGCCCCAGTGAAAGTTCGACATCTATTCCTGCGTCATCTACGGCGCCCTCGCAGCCACAGACCTCCACCTCTGCCTCTGGTGAAAAGAAGGAAACCATCAGAGGGCCATGGCGAATTTTACGACTGCTGCCCAGGGAGAGCAGGCATATTATCAGTCGCATGCTCGAGATCGACCCCGTCCGTCGAGTTCGTATGCATGAAATTCTTGAAGAGCCATGGGTCGCAGATACCCCTATTTGCCAACAGCTTGATCACGGCGAGGTGGTTCCCGCCGACAACCACACTCACGTGTTGGAGCCTCCGGCGAGCCAACAGCAGCAGGCGGCGAAGTGATGCAGCTAGGGAGGGTCAGGATAAAGTCTATGGATTGTGGCGACCTTGGTTCACTCTGGGTATTAAGATGGATATTGGCGTTTGAGACAGGGTTGGATATCAACGATTGTCTGGTACGGATGGGTACGAAGTACAATACGGACATACCTTGGCAGCGCCTATGGGTTTGATAGAAGTTGGGCTAGCAATTGTGGAATAGCAGGTAGGCATAAGCTTGGGCCGAAAGCGCATGTGTTAGAGTTACTACTAGCGATTAAAGAAATTGGACTCAATCAAGTATCTAACTAAATCCCATGGCTTGCATGTTCCTTTTACCTAGTCTAGATGTTAGATCCATCCTTTTAGAATCCAAGGGGCCAGGGTGTGGTGTTTCGGCGCTGTGCCGTGCGTGACGTTTAAGCCGGAGATCTCGGAACCGGCGAAATCAACAACCGAGGAGCTTGGGGAAAAAATTGCTGACCTGCTTCTGGAAGCTGTTGGAATAGAGGTCCACCTCGATCCGAACCTCATTGAACTCCAAACTACAACTCCTTTATTCCTCCATACCCGCACTTCAACTACGCTTTTCTGGTACTACCCCGGCTCTATACATTCTAACCACAATGGTATGTCCATCTGCGCGCTCACTGCCCTGTCTCCTACACCGTCAGGGGATTGCCTGCGCTGCACTGCTCTGCTCGGCAATGGCATCGGCTTCTCCCCTCGGCAATTGGATAATTCGCCAGCAATATCTGATGGATGCATTTGGCTGACCACGTTTCTCGTGCTGTAGGCTACTTCAATTCGATCCATCCGCGCCCTTGCGCCCCTCCTCGACCGCGTGCTGGTCCAGCGCGTGAAGGCCGAGGCCAAGACGGCCAGCGGCATCTTCCTACCCGAGTCCAGCGTCGAGAAGCTCAACGAGGCCAAGGTCCTGGCCGTCGGCCCGGCGCCATGGACAAGAAGGGCAACCGGTTACCGATGGGCGTCACCATCGGCGACCGCGTCCTCATCCCTCAGGTACGCTGCCGCCACGAGGAGAACTTGGCTCTCAGATAGGAGGTTGCGATGCTAACCCTGGTTTGCAGTTCGGCGGCTCGCCCGTTAAGGCTGGTGAGGAGGAGTACCACCTGTTCCGCGACAGCGAGTGAGTAGCCCCCTTCGTCGGCAGCACGGATCGTGTCAACCCGTGGCCGTGGACTAACAGCGCCGCGCAGGATCCTGGCCAAGATCAACGAATAAGATACCCACCACCAAAGCAAAAACGTGTACCATACTGTACCATACAGGGAGCGGCAGATGTAGGAGGCGGCAAGGAAAGGGACGTCTTTGCATAGACTGCCATGTAATGTAGGCGCGCGGGCCATGTACGGTAGATTCGACAAGCAAGTCTCAGGCTCGCAAAGCCACTTCAAATCTCCACTCATTGGGCTCTATAAACTCAGACGATGGATCGCTGCATGATGCGAGGCCGGCGTAACATGCTTGCTGCTTGTGCATCGAGACGACGGGCGTGCTTTGAAAGTGCTTACGACAACTAGAGCCATTGGCCGTGAGGTTGTGATGGTAGCGAACGGAATTCGCGGTGTACGACTGCGACTGGCCAGGGCGCTTCCAACGCCGCGAATCTTGCTTTTCCCCTATAGCTTGTGCCGCTTGTCGGGCTGCTTCTCGAGGCGTCTTCACCGTTTCTCCTTTCTGCTGTGCTACTGTGCTCGTATGCGATGTAAGGGGGTGAAGGGGGCTGGCCGGAAAGCCGCAGCCTTTGGAACCACGGCTTTGGGGTGGACGGTTGGATAGACAGTGCCCGTTGCAGAAGGGCACGGGCGTGAGAGAGGAGCATGAGATGAGATGAGATGAGATGGGATGAGATGAGCGCAAAGGTGCAAGGTGTGAAGCCCGGTGTTAGAGGGATAGGTGAAACTTGCCCAAGGCACTACTATATCTACTTGGTACGAATGCACTTGGGTGCATACACTTACCTTAGACAATAATAACCGCGGAAAACACTCTGCACCCAAATCTCAATCCATCTGCGCCGCAGCGTCTAATTAATTAACACCAGAAACAGAAACAGAAACCCCATCCAACGACCCTCCCATTAAAACAGTCTACCCGCTCCCGCTGCAAGTCTCCCTCTTACATCCCGGCGCATGCGGCTGGAGTCGCACCACTGCACGCCGCCGAAGCGCCAGCCCGAGAGCCCGGCCAGGCCAAACAAGCTTAACCGTTTCGTTTCACCTCCTGCTTGGCGGGACGGACGTGCCCTGGGCGATTGGGCATTCTTTAGTAGTCTTCACACTGTTGACACTCTGTTTGAAATGCGAAGCCCCGTGGAGGATCGGCGGCCGGCGGGGCCCAGGGCATTTGAAGAGGATGAGCAAGGGGGAAGCCACTGTTTGAGATGGCGGGGGATGAGCATGGGCATTGTAAACGCCGTCCTGTTTTGGTCTTTTCTCAGGTTGTATAAGTGCGGTCGTGATGCGTCTCCCGCTGAAGATGCTGGTGCTCGCTACTCTTCTTCCTTTCTTCTTCTTCGTCTCATCTGGTGTGTGTTGAGAGCTCCAGCAGCATCAGCAGTGCTTCAGTCTCGCCGTCGTTCCTTTATTCACTCATTGAACTGTCTCGTTGATCGATCCATTCTTTGAAACGCCCAACTTGACTCATTCCCTCGAAGCGCTGTGTTTGTTCCTTGTTGCCCATTCTTCTTCTTCTTGTTCACGAGAACAGCAAAAGCAATACACTCTCTTTCGCGACCTTTTGCCCGAGTGGCTCCAGCGGGACTGTGTGTTAACCCTTGAAGCCCTTCTCTTCAGTTCCCCTGTCGATTTGACCTGTCAAAATATCATCTTCTTTTCTATTTCACCATGAGATTCATCCTTTCAACTCTAGGCCTCGCCTCCGTGGCGAGTGCCCATACTCTCTTCACCACTTTCTTCGTCAATGGCGAGAACCAGGGTGATGGCACCTGTGTGCGTCTGCCGTCTGATGCCGGCACGGCCAACTCGCCCATCTACCCCATCACTGGCAATGTCATGGCCTGTGGTATGTATCCCCTGCGGCTGTTGTTGTTTGTATGATCGTCACACTAACACGCTCTAGGCCGAAACGGCGACAAGGCCGTCAACTACGTCTGCCCGGCCCCTGGTGGTTCCCGGTTGACGTTCGAGTTCCGCTCATCGCCCGATGGTAACAAGCCTGGAGCCATTGCAGTTGGCCACAAAGGGCCCTGCTCCGTCTATGTCAAGAAGGTGGATGACATGTTCTCCGACCCGGCCGCTGGCGACGGATGGTTCAAGATCTGGGAGGACGGCTATGACCAGGAGAAGGACAAGTGGTGCACTGACACCCTCATCGAAAACAAGGGCCTCCTCTCCGTCGACCTCCCTACCGGCCTACCCTCGGGATACTACCTCATCCGCCCCGAGGTGCTCGCCCTCCACAACGCCGTCCAGGGTGATCCTCAGTTCTACACCAGTTGCGCACAGATCTTCATCGAGAACGGTCCCGAGGGCCCTCTTGAAATCCCGGACAAATACGAGGTCAGCATTCCCGGATATGTCGAGGCCGACACGCCGGGCCTGACCTACAACATCTACGCCTCGGACCTGCCCAAGTATCCCATCCCAGGTCCCGACGTGTACATCCCTAGCTCCAAGGATAAGGGCACCACGCAGACACAGAAGGACGGCGTGATCCCCAAGGACTGCCTGGCCAAGAATGGCAACTGGTGCGGAAAGCCCCTCGAGACGTACTCTGACCAGGAGGACTGCTGGTCTGCCGCCAAGGCGTGCTGGGACCAGGGCGACAAGTGCTGGAAGTCATCACCGCCCAGCGGCAACGCCAACTGCGCCTCGTGGAACGCCTACTGCCAGAAGCTCAACGACGCGTGCCAGGCGCGCGACTTTGACGGCCCGCCGACCTTCACGACTAAGGAGATCTATGCTCTCATGCCGGACCATATCCCTGCGCCGTGGAACGACATATTTGAGACGACCGATGTGAGCAAGGGTTCTGGATCTGGCGATGAGGATACTACTAGCTCTGCTCCGGCTGTCGCTTCCACCATCAAAGCTTCCAAGGTCGAGGAGACTGAAGCGCCTACATCGGCATCGGCCGCTGAAGCGGAGGAGACAACTTCATCGGCGGAGGAGACCAACGGCCCGACTTACCCAACCGCCACCAAGGCAGAGGAGACTGACGCTTCGACCTTCACATCTGTCACCAAGGCTGAAAAGACCCAGGCTCCCGTTTACATGACCACCCCCGAAGCGGAGGAAACCGAAGCTCCTACGTCAACTTCTATCGACAAAGGTGAGGAAACCGAGAAGCCCTCCTACACATCCGCCGCCGACGGAACGCAAACATCATCGCCCTCGAGCGGCGACAGCCTCAAAGTTTCCGAAGACGGTCGTTGCGGCGGAAGCACCGGACAGACGTGCCTGGGTAGCTCGTTTGGCAACTGTTGCTCCAAGAAGGGTCGTTGCGGACGCAAGACGCGACACTGCGCCTGCGGATGCCAAGCTGGATTTGGCAAATGCAAAGATTACGCGCTCCATGAGTGATGCCTTGTTAAAGGTTGAGGATTCTGCGATATGAGGGGGGGGGTTTTCACTTCTTTTTTTGTACAATTGGTAGAAATGTTTGTGTAAGTAGTGATGATGTATGTCGAATAGGTATTCCTGCTGCAATTGTAGTAGTGAGCCAGTTGAGCAAGAATTTGGAGTCAAACTTCAGCATATAAACTTCACCAACGGCCCAAACTTGCACATACGACCATACCCATCAGAAAACTCGGGATCCCGTCCGCTCTCCCATAGATAAGCTGGTGAGGGGCCAACTAGTAGTTGGGTCGGTGACGACCAGCGAATCCTGGCTGTTGTATGTTGATTTATTTTTGCCGTTTTTGATACCTAAGGTAATCGTGATAATTGACTTTTGCTACTTGGATACTTTCCATATTGGAGTGCAAGAAGAACACATGCTGGGCTTACCTTGGAATATCAGTGAAGGTTCTTGTGAGATAATTACATTGTGCATTGTGCAAGAAGCTGAAGATGTTAAACCTGGGAGGGAAGAGGTTGAGCCGTAGCACGCGTGCACGTGTAAGTGATGGTCACGTGCGGATGACCGTCGGCATTGACTCGCGGTGCAAGTATGCCCCGAGTCATCTGTATAATACCTCTAGTCAGGTACTTGGAGGTGTATAATGGAAGACAGTTTGCCTCCAAGATGTTGGAATAATGCGTATTCCCGCGTCAGATCCAACTGCTCCCCAGGCCACAGTGACGTCTTTTAGGGGATGGACACTAAAATCAAACAGCTTCGGGGTCCAGATGACCTCCATCTCCCGTCCTTTTGATGGCCGGGTGTTTTAGCGCTTCACTGCCCATGATTGCAGCACGCGCACCCCCTCGCCACAAGAAGCGCAGCTGGGGGCGCTGGAGTTTACTTCAGTGGCGGGCAGCGACTCCAGCGACCTCGTGCCTCTGTGCCATCCAATACTGTAGGGGCACTGACGTAGGCTGTAGGTACCTGAATCCATCGGCGTCTACCTGTAACCTGCATCTCAGTTTAATCTCCAAGGCAGGGCCAGAAGCAAGTGGGACAAACACCCATCTTCCACTGTGATCTTTTCGAGTTTCATTCCATCCCTTACATGTACTTGGCCTTCAACACGTCTCTCACCTTATTCTCGGAGCCTTGAAACTACCGGTCGCCTCGCCTTCTCACCTCGAAAGTACGAACACAGTCGTGGATTACTGCGAGTCAACCACCAAAAAGTACATCGCACTTGTCTCCTCCTCGCCGGCCTACTCGTCCCGTCCGTCTGCTACCGTACTAGCTCCCTGTCTCACCTCGTCCACCGTCGCCCAACCCCGGCTCCTAGACCAGGCTTCTCCCAATCCAGCCCAGCAGCCTTGAGTCTCCCAGCACTCATCAAGCCAAGCAAACCGGGCCCCAGCACCGCCAGCCGCCGCATCATCCCTCCGCCGTCGACGTCCCCAACTTCTGCGATCGAGCCTTGTAATTATCCTGCGTCTCCGTCTGCGTCTCCGTCTGCGTCTCCGTCTCCGATCCCGACCGTCGCCTCCACCCCCCGAGACGAGCACGCCCATCCGCCATCGTCGTCGCCGCTGCTGCTGCTGCCCTCCGTCATCATGTCGAGTAATCGCAACTACGATTTCCTGGTACGATCCCGCCCCCCGTCGTGGCCCCCGTCTTCCCCCCTCCTCGCTGTTGGATGGCCGGCTTCGACAGCCTCCCATGTGATAGAGTCCCTTTTAGGGCGCCGAGAGACTTCAAGCAGATGGATGACGACGAACCGCTTCTCCTTTCTCTTCGCTGACTGAACCCTCTACTACAGATCAAGCTGCTCTTGATAGGCGACTCCGGCGTCGGCAAGTCCTGCTGTCTGCTGCGCTTCAGCGAAGACTCCTTCACCCCGTCCTTCATCACCACCATCGGCATCGATTTCAAGATCAGGACCATTGAGCTCGATGGAAAGCGCGTCAAGCTGCAGATCTGGGATACCGCTGGCCAGGAGCGATTCCGTACCATCACCACGGCCTACTATCGCGGTGCCATGGGAATTCTCCTAGTATACGACGTCACCGACGAGCGATCTTTCAACAGTACGTCCTGTCCCCCTTTCCGCTAGCAAAAGCTCGAGTCTTGCTGGTATTGAGCGCTATTGTTGTTGCCTACTGCCGTTGCGAACAGCCCCGAGAGGACACGTTCGCGCGCCTGAACCCCAACATATCCATCATTGGGCAAGGCTGCCGAGGCTGACATTGTGCCTCTTACAGATATCCGCACTTGGTTCGCAAATGTAGAGCAGCATGCCACCGAGGGCGTCAACAAGATCCTGATCGGCAACAAGTGCGATTGGGAGGAAAAGCGCGTCGTCTCCGTCGAGCAAGGCCAGGCCCTCGCCGACGAGCTGGGCGTTCCTTTCCTCGAGGTCTCGGCCAAGAGCAACATCAACATCGACAAGGCCTTCTACAGCTTGGCCGCCGACATCAAGAAACGCCTCATCGATAACTCCAAGAACGAGCAACCGTCGACAGGCGGCGTCAATGTTGGCGACAAGAGCGATAGCGGGGGTAGCAAGTGCTGTTAAGACAACAATATGCGAGGTTTGATATTGTCGGCATGGACACGGCACTGTCGGCGTGCCTTCGAGGTTTGGAGAGTCGGAGAGAGGAAGAGTTGAAGACACTAGAGGGAAGCATAGCCAGAGGAGGAGAGTTTAGCCAGTGAGAGGAGGGAGCGCGTGGCCAGAGAGGCAGAGATGCAGAGACGTGGTGATGTGGATGAGGGAGGGCGGCAATGTCACCCACGAGTGATCAAGGACATGCACGCAGAGGAGGCTCGGGCCATGTTTATTCGCCCCGCTGGCCTTCCACTTAGAGAGCAACTATGGTCTGGAGTTTCGGTTTATGATCTGGGTCTAATACATGTTGCTACTGTCGCGTGTCTGTTACGGCTTCGAACCAAAGAATTCTCGATATCTGCTTAAATAGATCCACAAACGGGCTTACGATACGAGAGAGTGTCGAGAGCATGAGTGTCGAGAGCATACCTGAGAGAAACGAGCTTCTTCGCACGCTTCCTAAGGGATAGATAACTTTGAAGAGAGAGATATTAAAAACGGTCCTGTCCGGATAACGTACTAACTTGGAATACTGGACTAGAATGTCGCGTTCCATTCTATTTGTGATGCTTTGACTAGAGTTCGCTTGGTGTAACCATCACTGCCCGTCTGCAAGACACGCTGGTTCCAGCTCCGGATGAACCGCCAGGCGTCAACATCGTTGTTGGAGAACAAGACGAACCGGGACTGTACCTTCGCTCGAAACTCGGGGTTTTTCGTTAGGGGAACGCGGGTTCCAAGGTCAGGCGGTTGCTCGAATGGCTGCTGCAGGGGCAAGGGCGCACTCAGGGACCAAGGTTGGCGGCGAGCAGTTCCGTCCTTCTGGATGAACAAATTTAGATCGTAAGCCGAAAGCGCTGAGTTCGGGAGCTCGACGAGCACAACGCTCGTATCGCCCTTGTAGCCAGCCTCCTCGACGAGGTCTGCGATGCGCTGCTGCCATGCCCACGGCTGGGGTATGAGGGGGCGGCTGATTTCGAAGGCCACCGCGTTCGATCCTGGCGCAATCGTGTAGGAGTCGACCTGTTCTTCTACGTTTCTAGGCCCTTGCAGGACTTCTGGTACGGTACTCGCCCACAGGCCGCTGGGGGTATGGGCCTTGTGCTGGCTGAGCTTCATGAGGCGGGTGATTTTATCTCTGAAGGCGGTGGCGGCGGCCTCGGAGTTGAAGGCGAGGCGGTAGTTACCGAGAGGATCGAGGGTCCAAGGGTCGCGCTCTTGATCGGCTGGCTTGAGTTAGCCCCTAGGTGAGAACCGTGGAAGGGGAACGGCAATGATTCGTACCGAATAAGATGGCGGAGCGCCAATCCGTCAGATCTTTTGCGGCAATGCGCGCGAAGTCGGTTGTTTTCAGGGAGGGATGTAGTCCTGTGAGGAGCAGCGAAGTAGCGGCGGGCTTTTCATCCTCAGCCGAAGACACCTCCGAGGAGGTATCTTGTCCCCCAAGAGGGTGGTCTTCTAAACGGCGGACGGGAAGGGTGCTCCGCTGCGATTCGGGCAGCGCGCTGGAGTTAAGGTAAGCGCGCCGGGCGGCGGGGAGCGCGGCTGCGTGGGAGAGCCATTGTCGTCGGATCATACAGGCGGTGGTATGAGGAGGGACATTGAGATCGGAAGAAGGGGGAGGTGACGGAGAGGTGGAGGAGGTAAGAAGA
Source organism: Stylonectria norvegica (assembly GCA_014621405.1). Classification (NCBI taxonomy): domain Eukaryota; kingdom Fungi; phylum Ascomycota; class Sordariomycetes; order Hypocreales; family Nectriaceae; genus Stylonectria; species Stylonectria norvegica. The sequence goes on from JAANBC010000100.1 coordinate 54,450, forward strand.
CGAAGCGAAGAGAGTTGGTGATGATGGAGGAATTTATGAGAGCATGGGTGTTATAGAAGGTCGGAGCTAGGTTAGATATGGCTTAGCGTTGCTGTTCACCAAACGACGGTTCCTTGGAAACGTTGCAGGGGTGTTAATGAGACACTTCTAAATAGTTACGTATGGTAGGTTAGATAATGACATGCAGAGTCATGCTCAAGCTTTATCATGCTCACTAAATGCTCATCGTATATATCAAGAAAAAGATGTTTTGCAGAAAAGAGTCCTGTGATTCTTTTCACAGAGAAAGAGCCTGTGATTAGTCCGCCTGCGTAGTTGGTTGTCACGTTTGTTAGTACCCTAGATTCACTGACTTCAGAGAAGCTGTTGATATGACTTGGACATTGTGAGGAGCCACGAGGGTTCTGTTTTGGGTCTAATATAATACAATAACACCACACTCCAAGACAGTATGCTATCAAAGTTCCCAGTCCATCATACACCCAAGTTCCATCAAGCGGGTAGAAATACACTCACCATCCACCCCGCCAACCTCACTCCACCAACGGCCGCTGATGCTCCCACCACCTAACCGCCCCAAACTTCCTCAGCGGAAACACGATATGCGTCACCCTCCCCGTCAGCAACTGCTTCGACACGGCACCGTACGTGTTGCTATCCAAGCTTGAGCCCGGTGGCCCATCGCCTTCGACCCAGACATGGCCCTGCGGCACGCGCACCGTCGCTAGCGGATACGGCGCCTTGGTTTGGACGACGTCGTTCTCCAGCGCAACGACCCTCTTCACCGCAATCACCTCGGGATGCGTGGGACTCCTAGACGTGTGCCAGACCTGTCAGCTCTGTTCCCCTCTGTCTCCCTGCTTTCTCTACGCCTCGAAGCCTTACCGCAGCGTCACGACCATGCCCCGCTCAACCTTCTCCTGCGGCGCCCACTTCCAGTTGAGGATGACATCGCGCCGCAGCGTCGAGTCCTTATCGTCGTTCATCAGCGGGTACATGGAGGCCCCGTCGACCATGGTTAGCTCGGCGACGTGTAGGTTGAACATGGCGATGACGGGGATCCAGGTTGCGAAGCCGACCACCTTCCAGGCTGTTTGCCTGAAGACGCTGGGCTGGCCGGTGGCCCTCAGCCGACCCCATATAGAGCCGAGAGCCATAAGTGCTGAATCAAGAAGTTATGTGAGAACTGGCGTTAGAAGCCATCGTTTCGCATGAGACGAGGCGTGAGAATGAGGTTGTGGTCATCGCAGCAACTACGAACTAAGTATAAATTTCTAATCTCTTATCGGCCAATCCCACCCACTGTGAGCCGCGTCGCCTGGGAACTAATTATACGTACTATGCATTTCAATGAAGCCTCGTTTCGCCGACTCATAATAAAACTCGACATCGTCTATTTTGAGCGTAACTCGGAAAGAGTCAACCTCTCTCCTTCATATATCAAACTGCCTAAGGTGACCAAAACATTGTCAACATGAACCCAACGACACACACGAATGCCAAAGTGATTGATCGTTAAACGCCGTGCAGACGCCAATTCCTAATGTGATAACTACATGAAGTCGAACTTTTAGGGATGCTTTTGCAACCGGGACAGACGCCTTCTCCCGCCTCCCAGCTGCGTCTAGTTACAACCTGTTTTCGTTCGAGGCCCGGTTTAGGGGGGCGACCCCAGGCCTGCTCCAACAGACCTGCCATATCCAGTCCATCTTGGGACGGTCCCTCGCGCCGATGCTTAGATGGTCTCGTGGATGTTGTCGTCGCTGTCGCTCACACTCTCGTCGCCGCTGACCTCGGCGTTCTCGCGCTCTCGCTTCTCCATCAGGGCCTGCAGCTCGGCATCGTCGCTCTCCGTCACAGCCTTGGGCTCCATCTTGACAATCAGGTGTCCTCCGGCTGCCTCAATGCTCTTTCGGATGTCGACAATCGCCACTTCAAGGCATTTGATTCCCACGCTCTTGTCCAAGCACGTGCTAGTGAGGACGTATAGTGGCGGGGATACGAGCTTGACCTTTACTTGCGTCTCCTCGGTGTTGTTGGCCTCGGCCGTTCGGAGCGCAGTCTTCACGGCATCGATACCCTCGTAGCCGAAGCATGTCACCTCGATATCGGCTCGGACTTTGGTCGGTTGAGGAGTGAGTCGCTTGCTGATGTAAACCTTAAGCTCGTCCGTGACGGCCTCGCTCGGGAAGGTGATGTCGTTCCAGACTTCAGGGTTCCTATTTCTTGTGAGCAAGCTTTCAAGAGTAAGAAAAGGGACGAACGGACGTGATGGATAGCTTAAAGGCGTCGATAGCGTGGCCGAATTTCTTGTTCAAGGGCCATGCTATGCTCTCGTACAAAGTCTCGATGGGCACCTGGGTCTTCTCGGCAACGTGGCGCATAATGGAGTGCACCATCTTTCCCTTGTTATATCGCTCTTCGCACTTCACAATATCTTCTGGAGACACTCGTCGCTTCGACAAATCGATGTATCCTGCTCAACGGTCAGTTCCGCTGCGAAATCACTCAGTCCTGCGTCCCGCCCACGTACCTTTTTCTTTGTCCACTCGGAGTACCACCACGACTTCATTGCGCCCAACACGGATGAGCTTCTGGATACTTCGGATACGTCGTCGCGAGAGTTCGGAGAGCAGAATCATGCCGTCGATGTTGTCGTATTCGAGCAGCTTGACGTAGGCGCCCATCTCGGCGATCTGAAGTGGGTCAGAGTAGGAACCTCCTCACTTATCCAACAACCACAAACCTGCTTGACATTGACCATGACAAAGCTGTCAATTTCCGGAAACTTGTCCTCATAGAAGCGGCAGTTCGTTAACGACATATTGGCGGTATTGTCGAGGATGTAAAGGTTGTATTTGGGTCGGTTCGAAGAGGTCAGGTGGGGTTAATCCCAAAGCGTCCCTTGCACGTGCACTTTTGGAGCTTGAAAATGTGTCTTAATTCTATCGGAGTTCGTTCGTTCGGTAGCCGTGATATCGTGGTAATGCGCGTAGTTTACTCGTTGATACGTCGTATATCGTGACTTCTTGGAGGCGACGTTCGAGAATGAGGAGTCACAATTTTGACATTTTACGGGTGATGATGGTGGGGTGTGGCGGGGAGTGGCTATTCGCTAGGCGGTGTCGCATGGCAGAACTGCGCCAGCTCCCGATATTGCAGCTATCTACACGTGACTAAGCCTGTAAACATTGAAAGCTTCACCTCAACTCCTACGCAAGAGTGCAATTGGCCATGGCTCCAGGTAAGTGCTTTTCGAAAAGGACATGATACTAGCTGTTCGGTAATCTAATCCTCGTTTAGCAACCCAATACGAGTTATCCCCGCCTCCGGGCGACGCCGTGTCCTCGATCTCCTTCGCCCCTACTTCTGGAACCAAGCTCCTCGTTTCGTCATGGGACAAGAAGGTCTACTACTACGATCTCGCAAGCGACGCCGGGGAGACGAATCTTATCAACACGTACGAACACAAGGCGCCTGTGTTGGACGCCTGCTTCGGTGCCAACGACAACGAAGCTTTCACCGCTGGTGTAGACTGGACTGTGAATAGGTGCGCACTGTGGTTTCCACGCGCTTCCGCGCTTACGACTAACGGCAACGCGTAGGATTGATCTGGAAAGCGGAGAGAAAACCGTTCTAAGCAAGCATGCTGCGCCGGTGCGATGCGTCGCGTACAGCGTCGCGCATTGTAAGTTGAAGTCGAGCGCTTCAGTCGCCAAGTTAACACAGAGACAGCTATCCTCATATCCGCATCTTGGGACTGCAGTCTAAACCTACATAACCTCAAAGACCCTTCCAGTACCCCTATCCGAGTACCTCTACCTGGAAAGCCTCATGCACTATCTACAAGTCCCTCCAAGATCGTAGTGGCAATGACCGGGCGCATCATCAACATCTACGACTTCGATACCATTGTGGGCCTTTTCTCATCAGGATCCACAGAGCTGAAGCCTTGGCAACAACGCGAGTCTTCTTTACGATATCTGACACGAGCCGTGGCTTGCATGCCCAACGACGCCGGCTATGCTACCAGCAGCATCGAAGGGAGAGTCGCCGTGGAGTGGTTCGAGGACACTGCCGAATCCCAGGCTCGGAAATACGCCTTCAAGTGCCACAGACAAGCAGCTCCAGATGGCGATGGCGATATTGTGTACCCAGTAAATGCGCTAGCATTCCATCCAGTGCACGGAACGTTTGCGTCTGGTGGAGGCGACGGCACAGTTGCGCTGTGGGATGCCGAGGCAAAGCGAAGGTTGAAGCAGTACCAGAAGTTCTCCAACAGTGTTGCGGCGCTTGCTTTCTCAAGCGATGGGAAGTATCTTGCTATCGGTGCGTGTCCTGGTTTCGAGACTGGCCAGGAAGACTACGATGGCGCCGGCCATACGTCTGTGCTGATCCGAGAACTTGGAGAGAACGAGGCCAGAGGCAAGGGTGCGAAATAAGCTCCTAAGGTATGAGAAAATGGCCTTTGAATCGGCGTTCGGGCGGGTTATGGGATCTCCGTTGTATTTGGTTCAAGGTTGAAATGTTGAGTTCAGGGGCAAGCTGGTATGTACCTATATACCCGTCAATAATCTGATTTCTCATACATTCAAGCGGTCTTCTTTCATGTGTTTCTATCATTGCCACCCGCGGTCAGATGACTCCCTTAACTCCCCCCATTTGTTGGTAACTATAACGATTGTTTTGTTCTCTCTCAAGTCCCCAAATTTGAACCGATTGAGGCCTCGTACCCTCTGACGCCTCCGGCTCTTGTTCCGCCGCATCAGCTATGCCTTCCCCCCAAGAGATACTCGACTTTCTGTTCACTCGCAAGTCCAAGCCGTCCGGATGCTGCGTCTCAGTGTCGTCTGGCGGGGAGCCCACCAATGTCGAGATATCCTCGTCGTCATCTCTCGTCCCCAAAGTGGGACTGAAACTGTTCCGGGTAGCTTTTCGCGCATCCCTTGGCGGTAGCAGATCTAGTAACGCGGGAAGCATATGTTCTGAGTTATCCAGGACTCTCGATCGCTTTGACATCGGCCGAGGGTGACCCAGAGATGTCTCTCTTCCGTCGAAGCCATCTCGACACTGAAACCCAAGATTACTATGCGATGACCAATAGGGGTTGCCGGTACGCCGAGGGACCCTGTAATCCCGAATTTGAACACCTTGTCTGATGGTATATTTCCCCTTCTTCTCGATGTTGCGAAGCGCATTACGAGGTACTGGCTTGAGCTTCTTTGTCTGCGCGGCCGGCGGCTCATCTTTGAGACCTTGCTGTGTTGGGACGCGCACAACGGGCTCTTCTTCGAGCTCAACAGGGTCTGCTTGTTGGGTTACCCCTTGTCGATGCATGGTCGCAAATTGCAAGCAGGTCCTTACCTAACTCGTCCTTGATAGCACTTCGTCCTTGTCCATAGACAGATCGAATGGATTCCATTCGTTTTCTTTTATGTGCAGAGAGGACGTTCTTAGAAATATGTCGCTTTCGTCTCGGCGCTTTTGAAAGGTCGTAAACTACCAAGTCTGGTGGTTCATCAATCCTATTGACCGTCCCCTCCCTTGCCCGATGGGGGCTGCAAGGTTGCGTCTCCGGTATGCTTGCCCGCGTCAGTGTATGTTGCCCTGACTTTGAGGCGCTAGCCTTACACGTTAATGTACTTGAACTCGTCAGGTGTCGATGTTACGACGCTGATCTCCACATCTTGTAACTGAACTACAGGATCCGAGCTGCTTCGACAGAGGCTTTTCTTGTAGCTCTGGCGGCGCTCGAAGCTCGGTAGGCTTGCCGCTCGCCCGCTGTGTCGAGACTTATCGAGGAACTGTGTCATGGCGATACGGAAACGAAGTCAGACGGTAGAGCATCAAAGATCTCTTCGTTTGGCATCTGGCTTACGGGCTGATGCTGGTGTTGTAAGGAATCTCTGATGCGCCTGTGAGAAAATGAAGTTTGAGATGCATCGCCCACGACTGGGAGTTCCTTCCCGAAATGTGGTGGAGACGGATCCCAGTTGAGGCTCAGGAAGGAGCGGCTCGCAGTGTCGCGCTCTGGATGGACATTTCCATGATTATATGCTGCAGATTAGTTGGATAGAGTCTGAGTCTTTTCAAATTATTCAATCCAATCTCAATAAAGGATAAACCTCTGTGACATATAGTAGAGAGTTAGGGTTATTCGGGATTTTTGCTATAATAAATTGCTAGTGGTGCTCGCATCCTCAATAAAAACTTGAGACGACTTACACTTTGACTCTTTGAACAAGACATAGCGCCATAATTGTGACGCAGAAGGGAAGACACAATTTTAGCCACAAGGATTCATCAGTAATCAGATCATGGGTGTGCTGCTCATTGTGAATGGATTGGTACAACAATGTACTTATAGGTAGGCTGTAAGACTTCACATACGTTGAACTTTCACGACACTAGCCTTGGTTGTTCGAGTCGTGAAATTAGGTCTGGACTACATGTAGAAACTACTCTACCAAGTCCCTTGGCGATAAGCACCTCGTTCAATTCTTTGGTTTGCTGAGTAGTACGGCATACTTGGCCACCAACGCCAACAGTACGTCCGAAAATGGATGTTCTACTCCCCTTTCGCGGCTGGAGCAATTGCCTGATTATAGTGAGCTTTAGTTCGACTTTCGAATCACTTCAGGTGCTGCTTACCTTGGGTTCGGGAACATAGTCGAAGGTCCCGGCCATGCTTAGCAGCCAAACATCCTGGGTGCCGTTGGTTACTCCCTCGCGGTGGAGGAAGCTGTGCGGGAATCCCAGGTCAAATGGAACGGCGCCTTCGATCTCCTTGATGTCTTCATCACTCAGCTGAAGAGTGAGAGCCTCAACGTTTCCCTTCAGGTGGTCGATCTTGCGGCCACCGATAATAGGGAACACGTAAGGAGTTTTGTGCATAACATATGCGAGCGCGACGCTGGTGATGGCCGTACCCTTACGCTGGGCGATCTGCTCGAGCGCCTGGCTCACCTTGATGTCGACCTCGCTAGCCTCTACTTGCCTGCCCTCATTTGCTTTGCGTTGTTCATCTGATTTGAATTTGCCACCTCCGAGGGATCCCCAAGGAGCGATGCCCATACCTTCGGCCTTGCACATGGGAATGATGTCTCGTTCAAATTCGCGTGAAGCTGCAGACCAGCGACCCTGGTAGACTGAGAATTGGCGGAGCCCATGGTTCCTGGCATACTCATTTGCCTTGCTGTGCCAGCGTCAGTCGATGCGTAGCTTCGTAAATGATAACGAAAGCCTACCTGACCACCCAAGCAGGGCTATCGCTGATTCCTAGATACAGGACTTTGCCAGAAACAACCAGATGATTGAGAGATTGCATCAACTCAGGGATGGAAGTGCTGTAGTCCCACCAGTGAATGTAAAGCTACATCATGTTAGCAATTCTTGAGCACGTCTCGCACAGACGCCGGACTTACCACATCAATATAGTCAGTCTGCAAGTTCTTGAGACTAGAGTTGACAGAGGTGATGAGGCTCTTGGTGCCGTTGCCGCTGAAATTGGCCATGACGTTTGGGGCATTGGGTCCAGCAGTAAAGTTGGTGGTGTACTTGGTGGCAATGACTTAACACAGATCAGTCCCATACTGCCGCCTAATGAAAGAATGAATCCAACAAACCCATTTGATCCCGATTTCCTCGCTTCTTCATCCACTCTCCAATCCATTGCTCAGATTCCATGAATTGGTAGTTGTTCGCGGTGTCAATGAAGTTGCCTGAGAAGTAACGTCAGTCCGGAGACCCTAGGCAACGATACTATAAGTAAAACCACCAACCTCCCTAGAGGATGATTAGTGTTTGCCTGTCTGAAAGTCCTCACAGCGAATTACTCACTTGTTCATAAAAGAAGTCAAGAATGCCCTCGGTTGTAGACTGGTCGCAGTCCCCCATGTACTGACTCCTGATATGTACATCAGCTGCCGTCGTACGAATAGCTCGTAAACAGTTCCTACCAAGCATTGCCAAAGTTCATGGCCCCCAGACATAGGGGGCTTACTCTGACTGCGGCAGTCGGCGACAGAAGACGATATCGAGCCAAGGGGCTCTTGGCGGGCGGGGCAATAGGAAGGGCGGATTGTCTGCCAGACATGATTGCAGTAAAAGATGGTATCACGCGGTGAAGAGGAAGGGGAAAGATAAAATGTGAGGAAGAGTGAGGCTCTGGGTGTTTTCAAAATGGCAAAGGGGGAGGGAGCGGCTAATATTTATATGGCTTTAGGTGGTAGTGTGGTATGCTGGCGCTTGTTGAAGTCGGAAAGCTCGACCCAGAAGAATCCAATAGATCGTAGATACGTATCTGAGATACCTGAGAACCAGGTTCAGCAAAGTGACGTTCTTAAACCTGCCAATAAAGTGGCAAACTCCGCTGCATAATACTCCATTGAAACTCTCTGCGATTGAATGTTGACTTCTCATATTGTATATTGTCTAAAGTCCGAAAATAAACGCCGACCGAGGTCATTGATGCGGAGTAGCAGCATCATGGATGATGCTAGGCTGAGGCTGGCGAGGAATGATGCATGGATGATCCCTTAGCTAGACCAATGTGGTGTAGAAGATGGAAGTAGTCTGCGGCTCCGAAACATTCAAGCTCTTTGATACCTTACCTTAGAAAGGCATCTTTCATCCTTCGCGTTGAATCACAGGTCTTGTCCTTGATCTGTAGTACCAATACCTAAGGTACCTTAGACATAGTAGTAGCGTCCGCATCTCTAAGGTGTTTGTCACAGCTTTCCATCCACTCTCCAACTGCCGACTCAAAGGCCTGTCTTCTGGTTACCCCTCTCCAGAGTTAAGACCGTAGAACGAGATGCATTGTCAATTTGTCAGGAGACATACATCGGCCCTAAGCATCTTAGGCTGGAGTTAACGGGTCTTGCGGGCTTTAGTCAAATGCGAGTTCGCTCGAGGAGGCTTTGTTCAATATTCTTACCGACGTCGTCTGAGGCCATCCAACCAATTTCCTGGTGGGGGTTACTAGCCCATTGCCCCGCTCGTCACCCTAGGCGTGCCAATACGTATCGCGACCAGCCGAACTCTTACCGAACTTCGTCCCCTGTGCAAGGTACATGGTACTTCGGCCGAAGAAATCAGCCCACGCCATCTCGACAACCTTCATCGAAAGACGACCAATTGCTATCCGATCGAGCGAGCCACGCCCTGGCAAGACCGAAATTGAGGCACCAAAGGCCGTTGCAACAACACAATGGCTGCTTGAGATGGCCGCCCCCAGCCCTGTCCCGTCGAGGGCTGCCCTCAATGCGCTTCGAGGCGTCATCCTCACAACCTCATGTTCCGTTGTACTAGTCGCCGAAGAGCGCCGTCGACGCATCAAGGTCGCCCGCGCCGCAATCGACAATGCTCGAAAACTACACACCGTGAGGGTCAATCATGGGCCAGCGTTGAGCGAGGGCATGGAACGACGAGAGGCGTTGCATGCCGAACTGCTTGAGGGTCTGCCGCCAATGCCCTTTTCACCTCAGAATACTGGTGCTCCTCGCCGTCGACGCCGAGATGGACAGCCAAGCCACAGTTCGGCGACTGCGAGAAACATTGAATCGAAACTATCCTTGGACGAATCAAGTTCAACAATGCAAGGCGACAATCCATCTGCATCGCATCACAAGGAGTGGAGCGAGTGGGATGCGGATCGGAAAGAAATCATGCGGCTCTCTCTGTCCTCGCCTTTCGTATATAACGAGCTTTTTCTACGGGCAACAGCCGAGGATGAGACACCGATCCCTCCGTTGACTACGCAAGAGTTGAGGGGCAAGAATACGGCTATTGAAGTTGTTGGCCCGGTAGAGGCGTCAAACCCTGCTTACGCTCGAGAGCCCGGCACTGAGCTCCCTTCACAAAACAACGATCCCACAACTGCTCAAGACAGCACCCGGCATTCAAGGACTACAGCAGAAACGCCAAGTGCGGGAGACACATCGCACAACGCTTCATTGGGCGAAGACCTTGTATCCAGTGTTGAACCCAAAACCGATGTCGAACTCGAGACCTATATTGGAGAGAGGCAAACCAGATCGGAGGACTTACTGGTCTCTTTAGACAGTCTTCTCAATACGCTAGAGTCATCTAGTGCAATTGAAAGCGCCGTGGCCGAGCAACAAGATTCAGCAGTTGTGATGCTACAAGACCTGATTTCGGCGAACTATTTGAATCAACAGCAGATTATTTCGAAGGGCTTACGACTACTTGAAAAAGCTGTTACTTTTAAGCAATACGACAAGATGCCTACCATAATCGAGACAACACTTCCATCATGTACCGATATATTGCAGCTTGTTGTGCCCATCATGGCCATTCTACAACGGAGCGGTGATGTGAAAGGAGTTCGCGTCTTACTGGAGCACTCTTCAGACATTGGAATGAACAAAAGCACCGCCTCGGATTCTACGGCGCGCACTTCATGGATAACCAGACTGATTTCCTACAAGTGGAAGAGCAAGAATGATTTGGAGGAGATCAAAAACGTATATCGCCTTCTCCAGAAGGCTGGCCTGTTCAAGAATGCGTCTCTCTCAAGTGTTACCCAGTACGCCATTCGACGGAGAATAGCAATGATAGCCTTCGATGCTGGCGACGATGCACTGGCAGACACGGAGGTGAAGCACCTATACGCTTTGAGGCCGGAGGGAGCAAAATCCGACCTCGAGCTTCAAGCAAAGCTTATATCCCGTGATGCGAAATTGGGAAACTGGGACTCAGTACGAACAACAATTGCAGAACTTGAAGGATCCCAGGAACAAAGCATCGACTTTAAGAAGGCAGTCGGGCATATTTACCAACCTATCCTCGAACCTTACGTCAAAGCACACACACACTCGCCGGAAGAGCTCGAGAACTTTATTCGGCACCTGGTAGATGAATATGGAGTGGTCATTAACCAAGCAGTGGCTTTCTCTGTCATAGATGGGTACGGGCGGAACTGCAACGTTGCGTCACTCACCAAATGGATCCAGTACTGCCAAAATAATAGCGTCAGATTGGAGCAGTCCTTCATGAACCGCGTGTTTAGCATGTCTCACAAGTATTGGAATCTGACCCCAGACCAAATTACGGGGATGTTCGAGGAGGTACGAGTTTCCATGCGCTGGCTCCAAAGGCCGCGGCTGATGAAGTACTCTTCAAATGGTGCTCTGGAAGAGCTACAAGGATCCGGACCGCGAACAAAGGAAGCAGAGCGGACGACTCAACTGGTTCCGGAAAAGGCGAATGGCGACGAAAGGTTCGAGAGGGACATCTTCACTCAAATGAATACGCGAGCGCTCAAAAACGATTGGGAGCAGGTGTATGAAGTCTACAATGAGGCATTAGACAGGAGCCTTGGGTTTTCTATTCGGTGCCTGCGGCTAGCTGTCATTGCGAATATACGCAAGGATGGCGGCAAGTCCAATGACGCTGCCAGACTCGTTCGTGAAGCTCACGCAGAGGGGCACGACGTGAGCTCTGCGTTGGTCCCGTTGCTGGTGGCGCGGATGGAGGAGGGAGAAGATGCCGCCGACTTGATCCAAGATACGCTACGACAGGGAGGACACATTCACGACAGCGTTTACAACAAGGCTGCACGGCAATCGTCGCAGCGTGGATATCGCCATGCGGCGGTCAAGTTGTGCAAGCTTGCGGCGCAAGAGAACGGGAACGGCGAGCTCGCATACAACAAGTACAACTTTGTCAATCTCGTCTCAGCATACTCCTGCTTGGGATGGTACAACGAGCTTGCGCCCCTTTTGGCAAGCTTCATGTCCAAAAAGGTGTGGTGGAATGGCAGCAAGGAGTGCAAGGAGAGCATCAAGCTGGCCATGAAGATCATCGGTGTCAGGGCGGTAAAGAATCCGCGAGATAATTGTGAGCATGAGGATGCTTTGATCTGCCTCGACCATGCCCTTCAGCACGTCAAGGAGTGTCGGGCCACAGTTAAGGATGACCGACTCATGTTGACAGAAGGTCTTGTTGATGCCATGAAAACAGAGGGACAGCAATTACTAACGAGTACTGTTCGCACGGCACTTCCAAAGCCTCGCGATAACGTTGCACGTCCGAAGACGGCGGCAGACTTGCGGCCGGTTGTACGATGGGAATGAGAGAAGGAAGCAGCAATTGCACTTTGATAGAGAAGAGACTGAGCAACCAGCTGATTGGATAGACTGCTGGCGGCGTTGAAATTTCACATGCTAGGTCTTGTTATTGGCGCAGGGTTTTGAGACTTTTGCATAGGTTCCTAGAGATCCATATGGATTCTGGATGTCACCTCAAAGAGAAGAGTGGCTGGCATTATGGCATAGAGCAGCATACATAAGTACATTGTATAAATATTACTTGCATCCATACGAATACACAAGGTACATACATAGATACATATCTACTTGGACCCAGGAACACCTGCCCTTTTTGTAGAGAGCGACAGAAGCAAATAAACAAACAAACGATTACGACGAAGCAACAGAACCTCCAAGTCCCTAGTTGGATTCTGGTTGGCAGATGATATGTGCTAGTAGTATTCGTATTGAGCGGTGCCGTGAATGCGACGACGTCGGTCATCGAGGAAGTTCTGATTGGCCAATTGATGACGCAGGTACCGAAACGGGCCAAAGACCGGTACAGACCGGGCAGCAGAGCGCCCCCGGGGTCCGGCAGAAGAGCGGCGGCGGCGAGCGGCAGAGCCACAACATGGAAAGTGCCGCGCCGTACGATTCCTGCCTCTCCCCTGTCTCTCCAACAGCGCCCAGCAGCCATCTTCACATGCTGCGCGTTGAAGGGTGCGCCAACTTGCAGGCACTTGCAGCAAGGGGGGAACGAAAAGCCGGAGCGCATCGAACGACTCAACATCTCGGAGTCGCTAGAGGAGCGCGCTGATTGGCTGACGGCCAGGCGGTCAGAGCTGCAGCGGGGACAGGGTGGCGCGATCGAGGGGGGGAACCCTCAACTGTTCCCGCTGAACGGCTCCGAACAGTGGACGGACGGCCTGGAGGATTAGGGGACCAGGGCCCTGGCCTTGCTGGCTCAAGCGCTATGGGGGAATTCTCGGCCCTGTCAAAAGTCCAACAGCCCCTGTCCGAATTAACGTCGCTGCTTCATGTCATTTTCCTCGTGATGGATGCACATGGGCCGAGCTGCGAATGGATGAGAGGCTAATTGACTTTCCTCATCTTCAGCGTGGTCCACCAAAAACCGCTACCTTGTCTTGCCTGTCGAGTCTTACTTTTCTCTACATGTCTTACTTCTTGAGACCCTTTTTCCTTTATTTATACTGCATTCGTCCTACCTAGACCAATTCCTCGGCGAGATCTTGCTTGCGGGTTCGTGCTTGTGATATCCATTGCTACCGCCAAAGCGTCATAGACTGCACTCCACCACCCACGACGATATTTACGACCACGACCACGACCACACCGACAGACAAGTCTTTGACACTCCAACTCTCCTCCTGCTCCTCTCTCAGTCTCGCCTCAGTCTGAAAACCCATCTCCATCTGCAGCCGCCCGCCCGCTCGGCCAATTGATCCCCCGATGGCCACCGCCATGGCCTCCTCCACGACCACCGCGACAACCACCACCGCTACAACCGCCTCGCAAGCCCGCCGTCGCGAAACATATCACGAGTCCGATGTCGTCGTCGTCGGCGCCGGCGTCTTCGGCTGCGCCATCGCCTACGCCCTCGCCAACCAGGGCCGCTCCGTGCTGCTCCTCGAGCGCTGGATGAAGGAGCCCGATCGCATCGTCGGCGAGCTGCTGCAGCCCGGCGGCGTCGCAGCCCTCACTAAACTCGGCCTGGCCCACTGCCTTGAGGGCATCGACTCCATCCCCTGCTACGGATACACTGTCATCTACCACGGCGAGGAGTGCGTCATCCCCTATCCGGGACTGGATGAGCACGGCGAGGTCGCCCACGCCTGGGGCGGCGCAGGCAAGGGCGGCAAGACACAGGTCGGCCGCGGATTCCACCACGGCCGCTTCATCATGCAGCTGCGCCGCGCGTGCCAGGCTCATGAGAACATCACCGTCGTCGAGACCGAGGTCATTAAGACGCTGCGCGGCGAGCAGACGGAACAGATCCTGGGAGTCGAGGCCCGCACCCTCAACCGCGACACGGGCGTCAAGGACAAGGACTACTACTTCGGCCAGCTGACCATCATTGCCGACGGCTACGACTCCAAGTTCCGCAAGGGGGTGCTCACCGCGAAGCCCGTTGTCAAATCCAAGTTCTACGCCCTCGAGCTCGTCGACTGCCAGCTCCCCGAGCCCGGCTACGGCCATGTCATCATCGGCAACGCCTTTCCCATCCTCCTCTACCAGATCGGCACCCACGAGACCCGCGCTCTCATCGACGTCCCCGCCAACCTTCCCGAGGCCTCGCTCGCCAACGGCGGCGTCCGCGGCTACATCCGCACTCACGCCCTGCCCGCCCTGCCTCCCTCGGTGCGGCCCGCCGCCGAGAAGGCCCTTGAGGACGGCAAGATCCCGCGCAGCATGCCCAACAGCTGGTTACCGCCCTCGCGCCAGACGGCCAACGGTATGGTCCTCCTCGGCGACGCCATGAACATGCGCCACCCGCTCACCGGCGGCGGCATGACGGTCGCCTTCAACGACGTCGTCCTCCTCGCCGACCTGCTGCACCCTGACCGCGTCCCCAACCTCGGCGACACGCGCGCCATCAACGCCGCCCTGTCCGAGCTGTACTCACGCCGCAAGAACCTCACCAGCATCATCAACGTGCTCGCCCAGGCGCTATACTCTCTCTTCGCCGCCAACGACCGCCAACTGCGCGCTCTGCAGCAGGGCTGCTTCAGCTACTTCCAGCGCGGCATGACGGACGGGCCCATGGGGCTCCTCGGCGGCGTCATCCACAAGCCCGCTGTCCTGGGCTACCACTTCTTCTCCGTCGCCTTCCTGGCCATCTGGCTCAACGCGTGCGCCGTCGTCGGCAGTGTCGCCGGCATCTGGAAGGCTCCGCTGGCCATCATCGACGCCTTACTCATCCTGTGGAAGGCCTGCATCGTCTTCCTGCCCGTCATGTATCGCGAGGGCTTCAGATGAAGACGAGCTGGATGATGGGCATGATGATGATGATGTGTGTGTGTGAGTGTGAGCTGGCGTTCGGGAGCCTTGGGATATGCATGCCTTGCCTGGCCTGGCCTTGACTTGGGTCGAGGAGTTCTTGTTAGGGGACAGTGTGTACATAGTTGATCATTCAGTAACCAAAAAGGAGGCATGGGCAGCGATTTGGGTAGACTTTTGTGTTGTCTTCAGCATTTATATGTTAATAATAAAGCTCTCGGTAGATATCTCAGCATTCTGGTAGTTAATCCCGATATTAGTAAGGTCTTCTAGAAAACGCGATAGTCACAATTTCACGGATTTCAGGCTAGGACACGATGGAGCATCCATGTTTATTCATTTTGTCTTCTTTGATTTTCGTACCCAGCTGTGGGCTGTTCACGAATGTGTTCCTTGCCAGCTCAACCAGCATATCAAGTCAAGTTCCCTACGTCAACCGTCTCCTATAGACGCCGACCATCCAGCTAGCCCGGAGTATGGCGAGGCCCAGAGCCATTTTTATGCTGTCCTGGATGACGTTAAGCTTGCTCCCGCCGACCTCGTGCCACTCGATGGGCACCTCGGCGACCTTGATGCCCGGGCTGGTGCCAATAACACTGCCGTCATGGCCTAAGATCGGGGTGGCGGGGGCGGACTCGGCGAGCATCAGCATCTCGATGTCGAAGATCCAGCCCTCGGTGTGCATGTAGGGGACGATATGCGGAAGGGCGGCGCGCGAGAAGAGCTTGAAGCCGCACTGGGTGTCGCGGATGCGTGACGTGGCCGGGGGCGTGAGGATCGTGAGGACGAGGTGGAAGGATCGCATGAGGAAGTTTCGCATGGCCGAGCGCTGGGGATGGGTGAGCTTTGGCTGATGCGGTGGTACAGGGGTGGGAGTGAACATACCTTAACAACGGCTTCACTGCCGACGAGGTGGGCGCGGCTGCCAATGGCCACGCCCCTATGCGAGCCGTCGACCACCTCTTCGCAACCTTCAATGAGCTTTCCGACATCGCAGAATCGCGAGGCTCCGTCCGCGTCGGCGAATAAGGCGTACTCGCCGCGGACATGTCGCAGCCCATGTGTAACACCACCACCCTTTCCTCGATTCTTCGATAGCGATACGACTCGTAACACATCGTGCAAGCCCTTCTCTCGCGCGAACTGAAGGGCCACGTCCACCGTCTTGTCGCTGCTCCCATCGTCCACTACTATGATCTCATACCCACCAACCTGCTCCCGCGGCGCATTGTGTACATGGCGGTTCTTGGTGGGACTGGCCGCGGCGACCTTAGCGCCCGTAGTTCTGCCAAAGTGCTCGTCCAAGTACTCGACCGCCTCTTCAAGCGTCGGAAGGATGCGGTCCTCTTCGTTGTAGGCAGGGAAGACGACACTGAGGCGCAAGGATGCGGGCTCGATGTTGCCGGCGTCGGGCGTGGGGTAGGCCTCGTGCGGTTGGATGCGCTGCTCGCTCAGGTGGCGCTCGGCCAGCCAGCGGTCGTACCAGCACGGCAGCTGGCGTGGCTGGGTGATGCCGGTCGCGGGATGGCTGGTGATGTACGTCTTCTCCGATGGGAGGACAGGGCGGGGTTTCGGGGCGACGAGGTGGAGGAGCGCGAAGAGCTGTGGACAGATGGGTCAGCGTTGCTAGAGGAGGCATGTGAGGCGCGCGACGGGATGGCTTACGACGAGGAGCGCAAACCAGACGAGGCCGATGAACAGCACGGCCAAGACGTGCAGCGGCGTCGCCTTGGTCCACGCCCACAGCGGCGCGATGAGTAGCTCGCGGAGGCTCGGCATGTCGATGGAGGGGGAGGGGAGATGAAGAAAGGAGTGGACGCTGCAGCCGCCGAGCAGCAAAGATTGAAAACGAACAGCCCCGATGCGCTTAATCAGATGGCACGCATGGGAGAGAAGAATGAAAAGAGGAAGACGGAGGGATCGATTGGGCCAACTGGCGAGGTTGTGAGACCTGGCTTCATCATGTGTAAACGACTTCCTCTTGCAGGGAGGTAGAGCTGTGCAGCTGTCAGTCAGGTGACGTGAGTGGGTGGACAGGGGCGTATGCACAGTTTATGCACGATTCTAGTTCGTACATCCACTGCGAATGGAGGGAGGGTGGCCATGGATCGACCTTAGTTTTTTATCAAACGGAATAGAACGTCTACGGGAATCGGGGCATATCCCATGTCATATTGCTAACACTTCACGTGTGTTTTTGTCTTAGGAAGTCTGAGTAGGCAAGCATTCATTGGAAAGTACCATGTTGATTATTCTAAGTCTCATTTATTTTCGTACACTTCCTCTTATTGGAGGAAACACGCTGCTATATATACAAAGCCCCTTGGCCTTGAGTTGTGGATGCTAAATCCAGTTTATGCTATCGCTATAATGGGTATCCTTCATAAGTTTCAACAAATTACTCTCGAGCGGGTTCAATGTTCCGCGAGATGTGGTGAAAAGAAAGACCGCAAGAGGTCGCGTACTTAGGAAATGACAGGGCTAGCAGAAATCGACCCTGCCGTGCGATTCTTCTTGATGAGCTTGCTCCCACCTTTAGAGAGCGAGAGCGACAGTTTCCTGCCTCTGATCTTGGCCATGTCGCTTGGGGGCGATGATGGCTCAGGGAAGAGGTTGATAATGTGCGCAATTGTGAGAGGAGACGAGGCAGAATCCCCACCAGTGTCTGGCAGGTCAAAGTCCAAATCCTCCACACTAGAATCAATGAATACCCGATCCGCATACGGAATCGCTTGGGGGCTCGGATGATCTTCGTGGTAGTACGGCTTGACAGTGCTCGCAACAGACCGCCGATTATCGAGCTCAAAGTCGAAGTCCATCGAAGGAGAGGGCGGTGACACAAGAGCGAACTCTGCCTTCCTGACCACAATCGTCTTGAGGGGTGTGGTAGGAGACGAATACGAACCTCTCGTGGAACCTGGGGAGAGGCCGGGCATTGAACACATGGAATTGCGCCGTGAGGACACCATTCGTGGACTTGATCGCTCTGAAGAGTAGGAGGCGAAGACAGGTGAATCAGAGCTGCCGGGAGTCCCTGGTAGGCTCCTAACCTGCATAGAGGGCGTACGTGAGACTGGTGGGATGGAGCTGAAGCCTCTCATTGAGGGCGGTGGCCGGGGGTCTCGATGAGATGCCGCCGGGTTGGAAGACTTGATGGAGTTCGCCATGGCCATCCTCTCCATGGAGGCATCCGAGCTCTTGCGGGAACTGGGATGCAGCCGATGGGGATGTTCAAACATAGTCAAGGGCCGCTGTAGCGGCGAGCTCCTCGGACTCGGTCGCACTTCCAACGCATCTATGGAAACAATCGAGTTGGCCGAGCTTCCCACGGTCCAAGGACCGGCTGAGATTGATAGAGTTAGGCCACGATTGCTGACTGGTACGTCGGCTCACTGAACGAACCTCTGACTGAAGTGCAAGGGCTAATGTCGTCGAAGTATGAGCCGCGCTCCACCTCCTTCCCTTTGCGCGACATGGGAGTTGTGCCACCGGACGGCCACGTGACGCTGGACAGGCCGCTGTGCATGTTGTGAGAGGAGCCGGGAGAGGCCATGCCTCCCATGTGTTGGGCGTGTGAGTGGGCGGCGGCCATGGCGCTCCTGTTGCGGTTCGCCTCGCGAATCTTGGTCTTGTCCTGCTTCCTGTTGCCAGAGGGGGCACCGGTGATGGCATCGCTGGCGGCGTGTGTGGGAACGTGCTTGTATGCGGCAGGGGGCCCGTCTTCCTTCTTCTTGTCGGCCGACTTGTTATCGGACTCCTTGGGAGTCTTGCGACCTCGTATTTGAGAGAGAATAGACATGATTATGAGGTGGTGGTGGTGATGAGTGGCTTATAGAGCCAAAGAAGGAGACCTTTGGTGTTTGTTGGCAGTTGAGGTGATGTTTACTGTGTCGTCTGAGTACAGATGGTAGTAGTAGAGTAGTAACAGTGACAGTGACAGCGACAGTGATAGTGGGAATAGTAGAGGAAGAGTGTGTGTGGTTGTGTATGAGGTAGTAGATATTGTAGTGGTGGGTTGTAGCACTTTCGGTTTGTGGTTTGTGTTTTGTGGTATGAAGAGCAGGATAAAACGGGGACCGCAGGGCAGATATAAGGCACAAGGCACAAGGCACAAGCAACGAGCTGCGTCTAGGCCGAAGGGCCGAAGGGAAGGGTCTCGAAGGCTGACGTGACCGAAGTGGGATGTGTAAGTGCAGTGGATCGTACCTTAGCAAGAGTCAAGCAAGCCTTAGCAAGAGAGTCAAGCAAGTCTTGAGACTCGAAAAGAGGATGGGGCAACGGAAAGGCTGAGCTAGTAATCGCTAGGGGCGCGTCTTGGTTGACTGCGGCGATGGTGGGCGATGGCGGGCGATGGCGGGCGATGCTGAGCTTGTCCAAGGCGGCTAGAAGCAGAATGAGGGCGTTCTAGAAGACGAGGTTCCGGGTGCCGTTGGTGGTGACCTCGCGGAAGGTGGGCGGAGCGAGGACGAAGTACGAACAGAGTTTCGGATTCGTAGAGCGGAGTTAAGAATGGACGTGAAAGTCCAATCCGAAGGTGGTGATTGTTTAATCCGGTGGCGATGATGGTTTGTTACGAAGGTGAGAATGGTTTACAAGACGAAGAAGAAATACAATCGCAAGGGACAAGTAAGCCGAGCCGGCAAAAAGAAAGGGCCGGCCTTTTTTAACAGCAAAGAGATGGATACATGTGCATATTGATGTCGTCAATTCCGTCGTGTCCTCTACGAATAGGGCAGCTGCTGCCAATTGCTGGGCATTGGATCCTTGCAGCGTGATTCTTGGCAGGGATGCCTCCCTGCATCGCCATCCCGTCTTCCCCGTCTCCAGCTTCATGTCAAACTAAACCGCCAGCCGGCTCATCATCTCGCTGATCAGCATTGGATCCCGCGCGGCATCGCATTGCCGTAGCGGTCCGGTCGCAAAAAGAGGCACCAGAGTTCTCCATCAGCTCATCGAACGTGTCGTGGACCGGTAACCCGTGCATCGTGGTGACGAATCTACGCCCCAGCATTCGTCTTTCGCCGTCTCATCGGACCTCGTATCCAGATCCTCCCGCTACTTCGCCCCGTACCTGCAGGGCGGCTTCCTGGGGAGCCCCTGGAACCCACACCCGCGAGCTGCAAGGGTCAAGGGTTGAAGGTTGAAGGGACGCCAGCCACCAGCCACCAGCTGCCAGCCGCTGAGGAGTCGCCGCTGAGGAGTCGTTTTAACTTTTCCAACAACGTTCATGCCTGGTTCGGCTGGCTTCTCATGGTCCTGGGCTGGCTTCTTGTGGCCTGGCCTGGCCGCTGTGCCCGGTCGAGATCTTGAAAGTTCTGGACTCGGAGTGAGGTCTTGGAGGTTCTGGGCCCTCTTCTATCAGCGCGCTATACTCTTCGCAGCCATATCTGGGCCTCAGCCCTTGGCCTCTGCCATCCAGCCGTCTAATAAATGGCATCCATCATGGCTCTCAATGCCAGGCGCCGCTGGAGAGGTATGAATGTTGGACAGCACATCCTCTTTGCGGAACCGCTTCCACTGGACATGAATCTAACCCACTCCAGTTTTCCATCACTGCTAGTACTACCTAGAATGACGCTGTAACCGGCTCCCAGCTTTTGCCTCACTTTTCACGGCTCTTCAAACATCCGGTAGCTCCGTCTGTTGCGAGGAACGCAGAATGTTTCAGCCAGAGCCCGATAGAGACGGGCAAGATTGCCGTGTCTGAGCCCGATGAAACCAGCCAGCAACGTCAACTTACGAATAACCAGCTTTTACGAGTCCTCGGCGTGCCTCAAACCCAGATGTCCACCATTGCCAAACGCAAGGACTGGTGCGTCGCCTTCCCCGTGGCGTCAATCCTCTCGTCGCGCTGTTTCATCCCACCTGATGTGCCTTTCCATCAGCAAGCGTGGCATCCTGGTGCTAGAACAGCATGAGTGGTGTGGCGCTTGTTTCAATCAGAGAGCGATGCTCCCGTTTAAGCTTTGCTGGGCTGGCGGACTGCCCGGTCCAGACCCCCGGCCGATCGACACAAGGGAGTCTGCAGCCACCAAAGGCGTCAGGGTCTTGGACAGGAGTGCACAGAGTCGTGGATGGATATCTTGCGCACTTTGTGTCGCCGAATGAATATTGATGACGACGCGGCACACGGCATTATCCCCTTGCATGAACTGCTGCAAATTTCGAGCATTATGAAATCATTTCGATAACCAAGAACCTCGGATAGTCACAGTCACAGCCGTATGCGTTCGTACACACTGACAGTACTGTGCCACGAACCTCAATTCTCATGACTCAGGCTGCGGCGCATGCGTGCTAGTACGATGGCCCCCCACCGGCATCGCCAGTCCATCGACGCTAGAAGTATTTGAGATTCTTCTACGTTGGTATGATCCCTTTACCAGACCAGGTCTGCCCAGGCTGTCAGATGAGCGCCACAGTGCTTGTTCCTGCGCCAGAGGCTATCTAGAGGAGATCTCGACCCTTGACTACACCGGGCAATCCGGGGAGCCTCCACTTGCGCCGCTCCAAGATAGTGTCTATTGCCTCGACCTTCCTTGTCGCAGCTAGCAGCAGGTTACCACTGCTCGATCTATTTGGCTTATGGTAGCTCACAGCTCAGGGTCCATGCAGGGCGAGGCCCCAACGACGTTGAACAGGTGGTTCACCGATGGTGCCGTTGGTTTGGACTTGGCTCAGGACATCCTAAAGTGTGCCTGGGCTGCTAATCAGAGATTCAGACATCTCCGAGGAAACCATTTTGGGTTTCTATCCCGCTTAACCGTTTAGCCAGGAGAACGAAATGGCTAGTTCCGTTGTGTGGTAAGGGTCGGCGAATTCGCAGTTTGAATCTTACCTGTTTAGCACTAATGTCGAATTCAGCAGAGGAAGATACTGCTCAATGCTGGCATCATCGAATTTGCCACCTCTCTTCTGCCCCTCGTTTTTCTGTTATTTTCGTTGAATAGACCAGGCTTCTTCGGGGGGAGGGGGGGGGGATGAAAAACGGTTGGACAATGTCATCATCGTTAAAGCTTGAGGTTAAACATTGTCTATGGTAATATTCAACTGTTCACTGACGTATGCAAGATTACAGTGCTGGGAAACGAAGGCATCTGAATCGAGAATGTTTCGGCATTTATGATTGAACATACAGTGTTGCTTTGTTAGTTCGCTTTCATTTTGGTTGCAACGTTTCGATCCAAGTACTCCTAAATTGGCCAACGCTCGATCGACTCCATCACGCGCATCTCCATATTGTTTGTACTTGACATCCAAGATCCGATTCAGTAAGATGGACAGGTAAATACAGCCACTTGCAAGGTTAAGCAACTGCTCGCTAATCGATGATAGTGGTTCAAGAATAGAAATAAAATAATTGAAGTTTCACAGTGATGTCTCAGAATATCCCGAGCATGCGCATCATTGCCAGCCCAGGGCATGTCATTGGACATTGGACGAGCTAAATGGCGATCATTGTTCCGGTGCCGAGCACGAGCCCCCCCGAATTACGGAAGTTGCCATAAGTAAACGCCCACGCGTCATAAATAGCCGTCGAGAGAACTGGGGCGTGCAATGCAGGACGATAGATGATGGAGACTAGAGATTGGAGATTGGAGATTGGAGATTGAAAACTGGAGAAATCGGGTCAAAGGGGAGACTTCCAAACATCACAGAGCAGCCGAAGGGCAGCCGAAGGGGTCTGTTGATAAGCCTCAGGCGGCAAGCGGCGGCAGTTGCCCCCTCCTCCGATGTCCTCCGAAGAGGATAAAGAGGACAGATACAGTCACGTGAGAGTGGCGTGCCATGGCGGTCTTATGATTGGTCAGGTTCAAAGCCCACGCACTCTTCAGCCACAGGTCCCCGGTGGCTGCTCACAGTGTTCAGGCTTTGAACAGCCAACGCCCCCCCCGGGGAACGGCCAGCCAGACTGGGCCAAACGGGAACCCAACACCATCAGCAGCCTGGTCACGCGCATTGCCCACCCTCATCGCCAATTCTCGACAGCCTCAAAAGTCCTCACGTCGCAGCCCCATCGTCGGTCCCGCCTGCGCTGCGCCTACGCCAACCTGCCGTCCACTGTCCGTCGCTCCGTTTAGCCGTGCGCCGCCGTCCATCGCCCGCGCTTTCGCCTTCGTCGTGCCTCTTGCGCTCGTGTGCCGTGCTTCCTCTCGTCGCTCCCTTGTTCGTGGCGTTGCCTCGCCTTCACCTTCCATCCGAGTCCACTCGGTCCGCATCTGTCCATCCCGCTTCGTTGCATGGCGCATTGACTCTCCACCCGAGCTACTTCACGTCACGACCTCTGCCAACTGCCTCCCGACGGCCTGCCGACGCCGCGCAACCTCCCGAACAAACATAGCTCTGCGCGCCTTGTTTGCGCGCATCGCGAGGAACCGTGGCGGCGCTCACCATCCTGAGTCACAGCGAGCCTCCAGAGCTGTCCCTGCAGCAGCACCTCGAACTTGCCCCGGACCTGGCAACATACAACATCCTCGTCGCCGAGGAGGACCCAGAACCTTTGATGATGGCACAACCCGTGCCTCATCACCCCACCGACAAGAAGCGCGTCAAGGTCTACGAGCTACGTAATAACGACTGGTATGACCGAGGCACCGGCTTCTGTACCGCGACATTCGTGACTGTAATTCACACCTCATACCCACACTCTTATCTATGCCACAGCGCCGTTAGCTGACTCGGCCTGTATCTAGTCCGAGGATGGCCGAAAGGACCCTCGAGTCGTCGTCGAATCAGAAGACCAGCCTTCACGTTTGCTTCTAGAGACCAAGATTCAGAAGGAAGATGGGTTTCAGAAACAACAAGGCAAGTTGCGCTGGAATACTGCGCCTACCCGGAAGACGTCATATGTCTGACTTATCTGCAGAAACTCTCATCGTATGGCAGGAGCCCGGCACCGGCGTTGATATGGCCCTTAGTTTCCAGGAACCCGAGGGCTGTGCCTTGATCTGGTTTGTCGCATCATGCTATACAAGGCCGGGTACTTCGGACGTTAGCTAATTTTTATTAGGCGGTTTGTGAGCAGCGTACAACTGACTTTCCACAATAATCTTGCTGGCGCCGGTATGTTGATGTCCTTGCTTGCTCGAGTATTCTTTGCTGACGTTGTGTCCAGATGATGGACTCTCTGACGATCTGGCCGTCGAACAACCGCCTCCGATTCACCTCCCTAACGCGGAGCTCGGAAACCTAGCCGAAATCGAATCGACCATGCGAATATTGAGCGCGACCACCAACGGCCGTGATCAACTGGCCAAGACCATCATGGCAGACGACTATATCGGACGGTTAATACCCTTGGTTGAGATGGCAGAGGACCTCGAAAGCTTACCCGACCTTCATCGACTATGCAATATCGTCAAGACCATTATTCTTCTCAACGATACCGGCATCATAGAACATGCCGTATCGGACGAATGCGTGTTGGGCGTCGTCGGTGCCCTTGAATACGATCCAGACTTCCCCAGCCACAAGGCCAACCATCGGCACTGGCTTGACAATCAGGGCCGCTACAAGGAGGTCGTCCCCATCGAGGACGAGCAAACTCGAAGGAAAATACACCAAACATATCGCCTGCAATACCTCAAGGACGTCGTCCTCGCTCGAATACTCGACGACCCAACCTTTTCCGTCCTTAACTCCCTCATCTTCTTCAACCAGGTGGACATTGTCCAGCATCTTCAGTCTAACGGAGCATTTCTAAACGACTTGTTTGCCATCTTTCAGTCACCTATACCGGACCAGAAAAAGAAGAAGGAAGCGGTTCTTTTCATCCAGCAGTGCTGTTCTATAGCCAAGAACATTCAACCGCCTGCCCGCCAGAACCTTTACAACAACTTCATCGCCCACGGGCTTCTCAGTGTCATTCATTTTGGGCTACGACATGGCGATGTTAGTGTTAGAGTTGGAGCTACGGACATTTTAATATCGATCATCGATCACGACCCACAGATGATTCGCCAGACGATGTATCGACAGATGCACGAGAACCAAGCACCATTGACGGACTCTCTGATCGAGCTTCTTCTCGTTGAGGTCGACTTGGGTGTCAAGTCTCAGATATCAGAGGCACTGAAGGTGCTATTAGAACCTGGGGCACCGGTTCAGGGACCCGAGAACCAGGTGAAGAACAATGCTGAGTTTCCAGGACGGCAAAGAGTCCAAACGGGAATAGACCCCCAGCAAGAGGTGTTTTTGACTCGCTTCTACGAAACATCTGCCCCGAGACTCTTCAAGCCATTACTCGACTTGGAACGACGGTCAGACATGGAATTTCCAGCACAGCAGGCTTCTATGTTCACCTATTTGGTGGAAATTTTGTCTTTCTTCGTTCGCCAGCACAACCTGCGCTGCAAGTTTTTTGTCATGACGAACAACGTTGTTTCACAAGTAGCGAAGCTTCTCCACTGCCCGGAGAAATACCTACGGCTAGGTATGCTCACGATCTACTTAACCACCTGTCTGTAACGTATTGCTAACTCATGCGCTTAGTCGCCATTCGGTTTCTCCGGTCCCTGATTGGTCTGCAAGACGAGTTTTACACCAAGCATATAACCGAGAAGCATGTTATAGAGCCAGTTCTAGATGTTTTGATCGCAACCATGCCGCGGGACAACCTACTAAGCTCCGCATCTCTCGAGTTCTTCGAGTACATCAAGAAGGAGAACCTCAGAGATCTAATCAAGCATATAGTATCCAACTTTCGAGAGCGAGTACTGGCCTTGACTTATATGCCTACGTTCCGAGATATCGTTATGCGTTACGACCAAACAGCAGGATACACATCCAATATGGACTATTTCTTAGATGGCGAGGATGAGATCCAAGGGAGACCACCCAATGCGCGGGTCATGGAGCACATTGCAGTTGATAACGAGCAAGAAGAGTACTGGGCGTCGGAGGAGCCGGATAACGACGGCGATCGCCGGGGCAAGAACGCCGAGAAAACGTTAGCGAGCAACGGCTCGCCCGCCTCAAAACCTCTCGTGGATTATGCCTCAGACGAAGAGGCGGACGAAAACATCGACCCTGGGGAGTCGTCAGGAACGGACGAGTTCGTGGCGACGCCGACTAGTAGTGGGTCTGGCGGGTTTGGCACAGTGCCTCCTCCGGAGAGGCTGTCGGAAAAACGCCGACGCGAAGAAAACGAAGACGAAGACGAGCTTGGGAAGCTTATGAAGCGTCGCAACAGCAGCGGCTCAGCCGCCTCTGCCTCATCCACATCATCCGCACCCAAGGGCCTCCAACGGCGAAAAAGCTTCAACGCTGGCTCAGGGAACGCGACCCATAGGAAAATCGCCATCAGCCTTTCCCCGGCTCTGAAGAGCGGAGGTGGCGCTCGATCAGACGAGGAGTAACCTCAAGACCCGCCTGACTTGCTCTCGGCGTCGGCGCACATGGGGTCTTCTTTTTGTTATATCTTGGCACTGCGGACGCTATAACACGGATGATAGGGCTGCTTCCTTGCTGGTCTGGTTGGCTTGGCGGGGACGGCAGGCTGGGGGCCGGGGCTGGCGTTTCTTATTCCTCGTTTTTTTCTTTGAAAGTCTCGTCGCTTTGTGCTTTCGACATCTCGCTTCGGAGTCGGGCAAGACACTCGACTCTAATATTCATCTGGCCTGGACAAGACAGTCTCCGTACCCCACACAGCCGCCGATAACGGGCGACTTGAGGCGGGAGGGCTGTGTGGAAGACACCTGGGAGATTGGCAGGAGGGTCGACAGGATTGCCTCCCTCGGCGAGGAGGGTTGTGGCGAGAAGGGGACAAATGTGGAAGTACGGGCAATCCGTGTGGGTGCCGCAGTTGTATCGTACTTGTATCTTGTCCTGGCCTGGGGTTGGCAGATATGCCGGGTCGATCCCCGCGTCTCTCACCATGACGAAATGAACTAAACACTGGTTCTGATGATGACGATGATTAATGAGCTGTGATGCTTTTCGCCTTATCAGATTTGCTCTCGTGACTCTATTCGATTAAGACCTGCGGTTTATTCATATCGGTTGTGGTTGTGGTCGTGAATTTGGTTGTGGGAGCTGTAGTTTGAGAAGAGGGAATCTCTTGAACACAGCCATATGCACAGCCATGAAAACACAACCATGAACCAAAACATAAACACACAACCCACACATCTTCGTTGGAGAGTCATCACCAATCTCCCAGTTCATAGCCCTGTAAGTCAACAAATCTACGTAATCTACCAACTTTTGTTCCTGTTGTCCATTTCATCATGTCGCATATCATCCGCCCCCTGAAATCCTAGCCCCCTTTTTCTATATGTTCTTGAACTTCCTCGACCACCGTTCATATCCGTCAATCATCTGCCTCGTAATGTTGCGCGGCGTCTCGTTGATCGCCGCCACTAGATCCGCCATGTTGATCTCCGGCTCCGTCACCGCCTCGCCCGCCTCCTCGGCCAAGTTGAAGCGGTCCTGCGCCGACTGCCCGGCCCGGTAGCACACCGACTTGAGTTCGGCGCCCGAGTACCCGGTCCGAGATGCGCGCCAGCTCCGCGTTGTCGATGTCGCCCGCGAGCGATAGTCCTCGCAGGTGCACGCCGAAGACAGCCTCCCGCGCCGTCTGGTCGGGCGGCCCGACGTACAGCACGTGGTCGAAGCGGCCGGGCCGCATCAGCGCCGGGTCCATGGCCTCGGGGCGGTTCGTGGCGGCCAGGACGAGCACGCCCTTGAGCGTTTCGAAGCCGTCCATCTCGGTTAGCAGCGTGGTGATCATGTTAACAGAGCCGGAGGTGGAGCTGCGCGAGCCGTCGGGCCCGCCACGCTGTCCGCCGATGGAGTCCATCTCGTCGAAGAAGATGATGGACGGCGAGGCCGCGCGGGCGCGTTCAAAGAGGTTGCGGACGGCGCGCTCAGATTCGCCGACGTACATGTTGAGGAGCTCGGCGCCCTTGACGGCGAAGAAGTTGAAGCCAGACTCGGTGGCCATGGCTTGGGCGCAGAGGGTTTTGGAGCATCCTGGGGGGCCGTAGAGGAGAAGTCCCTTAGGAGGGTTTGGCAGGACGCGTGAAGGTTTGGTGTTCTAAGAAAGGCAGGTTAGCAGATAACATAGCACGAGGAGGCGGGGCAGGAAAGGGGGTTTACCTTTGTGTTTTTGATCATCTGGGCAAGGACTCTCTTGAGATTTTCTTGGCCACCGATGTCCTTCCAGTGTATCGTCGGGGGCTGGAGGTTGATATCATTCATGGCAGTAGGCCGGCTGAAGCGCAGTGCCTCCTCCATATCGTGCATGGACAGGATCTGAGTCTCCCCCGAGGCAAGGTCGACGCCATCGTCCAGCAGTCGGTTTATGAGGATCCTCTTTGCACTCAGCACCAAGTCGAACAGATCGGCACCATTATAGGCATGCGTCTCCTCCGCAACGTTGGCGAGGGCCCGCTCTTTATCCTCTGGTTTGATGGGTGGGTCGAAGAACTTGAGTATATCTAGTCGCTCGGAGGCTCGTGGGATGGGCAACGCCATGTTCTCGCCGAAACGCTGTGGTTTCTGGAGTTCGACGGGCACGTCGGTCATGTAGTCTGAGCATGTGGCAATGACAACCACCCGCAGTAAGGCTTGTTGCTCTTTTGACCCTGCCGAGAGGCTGTCGAGTTCTTCGCCGATGGCGTCGATGACAACATCGCGGTTCGACCGGTCCTTGAAGATCAGTTTCTCGAGCCCGTCGATAAAGATGATGCTCGGCTGTTGGCTCCTTGCCAGCTTGAACGTTTCTCGGATCGTTGTGAGTTTGTCGGTGGGCTTGATCCAGTGTGTCTTGCCCCACTTGGTTTCCTCGATTCGTTTCAGAATGAACGTCTTGCCAGTCCCCCGCCCGCCGTGGATGACGAAGGCGGAGGATTCCCGCTCGTCTTTGATATAGAAAGGGCGGCTAAAGGCCTCGAAGAAACGGTTTATGGCCTTTACCTGGGTGGGAAGGCCGGGGACGTTCGTGACTATCAAGTCGCCCCCTAGTGCAGTATCTTCCGGGGGTGCAGCGTCGTCGTCTGTTTTCAGAATACGCACCGTGGATGTTTCAAGTTTAAAGAGCGCTAAGTTACTGGAACGCGAGTTGACAGACACGACTTTGAAAGTGCGTCTCAGCTTATTGATATTGACTCCTTCAAACACCATGCCGGGGAAGATGAGCTCGGCGCGATCTAAAGATTGTTAGCGAGCTGAATCAGAACCAGGCAACCACAAGCACAAGATACACACCAAGGGAAAGACTGATGGAGTACTCCCAGCACGGAGCATGTTTTGTAGTCTGCTCTTGCTTAGACTCATTCTCGTCCAGATTCTGCAGCACAACCTCCTCCAAGTCAGGCATCAAGCCGCCAGCGAGCGCAATGCGGACCTGATCGCCAAGCTTGAAGCCGGTGGCCTCCTGGAAGGCACGGGTCATCATGACGACGTTGGGGCTCAGATTCTTCTCGGGTAGAATCCATAGTGAAGCCTCGCGGCGCAGCGGCTCCTGATCGGGCAGGTCTGGCTGCTGCAGCCTCTCGACGACACACAGCTTGCCATTGTCGAGGTTGCCGGTCAGAGAGATGAGAGAGTCCTTGCTGATATAGATGCGGGCAGCCCCGGCCAGACTCGCCTTCTCGAGGCTGGTGTTGACGAGGGGCCGAACTTTGGCGTCGATGT
Organism: Stylonectria norvegica; assembly: GCA_014621405.1. Classification (NCBI taxonomy): domain Eukaryota; kingdom Fungi; phylum Ascomycota; class Sordariomycetes; order Hypocreales; family Nectriaceae; genus Stylonectria; species Stylonectria norvegica. The sequence continues at coordinate 84,158 of JAANBC010000100.1, forward strand.
TCTTTTTGATCATGGCGGGTGATGGTTGTGATGAGTTTGCCTCGCTGGCTCACATTGAGAAAATTCGGTATGTGCGAGTGGGACACTCTGGCTACCGACCTATTTGATGGTGTCAATCGGATGCGTGCTTTTAAAATCTGATTGAAGGTATAAAAACTCACCTGAAGTTTGAATCACCCGATTAATTCACTCAAGGCACGAGGGTATTGCCGTTATTGTAGTTTGCAGATGTCGCGTTGATGTTCATCTCGTAACGAAGTCAGTCACTAATAATGACGAAAGTGTGTAAAGCGGATGGTTGTGAAGACGTGAGAAACTAAAGTCGGGTCCTCACTAAGCCTATTGCGGTAATTATACCTACCCTCCTGAGCGGGGGTCGTCACATTCTCAGGTGCAGGTAGATAAATACTAGAAGATACTATGCCGACTCGTTCTCTCTCCACATACACGCTCGGCTGTGGTTCCTAGAAGAGGCCTTTCCGGTGATGTGCATGGAGAGCATCATGTCGCGCTCCATTCAACATCTCCGTATAACGGTACGCCGGTCGGACTGGGGGCTGAGCAGCAGCAACTGACAGAAATTACCGATGTAAATGAAAAATATCAACCAGGCACTAGGGATGGATGTTCACCCCAGCAGGGAAACGGGTAGATGAATCTCATAACTTCTTGAATAGTATCTTCCTTGCGGCCGTGACCTGGCACCCGTCATAAATAATACCGAGAACCTCCCATGCTATGAATGATAATGAATTTTGAGCAACGAGAAAGAGCCTTGTATGCCCACGCTTCATGATGAATAGCCCAAGAAAGTAACCCCAAAATTGAGCGAATTTTCGTGTCCAGTAGATGTAATCCTCCTGTCGCTTGGCTTCCCCCAGTACCCTAAACGCCGCCGACATAAATACGCAAACAGCTCCAAACACCGGGGGCCCAAGTGTTTCCCCCGTCACATGGTCGAAAAGACCATCTCCCAGGCGATAGAATCGTAGTAATAGCCGCCCTACGGCCCTCGATTCCGCATCTGCCGGGTCGATCGGTAGTGCAGCTTCGGCATCTCCATGTCCACCTCGATGCCCTCGTCGGCCTCGAGCGCGGGGTCGACCTCGAGCATGTCATCGGGCTTGACGTGCGCGAAGCGGTGCGTGGCCGGCTCAATCTTGGGCGGCGGGCCTTCGCGCGTGGGGACGCCGCAGGAGTCCTTGAGGCCCGGCGACATCTCGC
>JAANBC010000101.1:0-85340 GCA_014621405.1 Stylonectria norvegica
GCAGCCCCAAGGGGGGCCGCTGCTGGTCCGAGTTGCGCCCTTTAAAGGAGCCTTGTCTCTTCAACCATCCAACCTCTTTTTTACAGCTTTTTTTTCTCTTTTCTCTCTTCTCTCTATTTTCGTTGGTTGACGTGGCGCTTTGTATGGTCTTTTCGGTGCTTATATCTGCAAAGTCACGGACTTCTCTCTCGGCCAAAGAGACTCGCCTGTGGTTGCGTTGACAAACACACCGACCTGTTAACCCCATAACCTAGTATCTCTTCCGAAACGTTTTCGAACTTTCTTATCGCTCTTGGAGACTTCGACAAGCGTCTGCAAACCGAAAAGTCTGATGGGCTCGGAGGCTGCCGCAAAGAAACACGTTTTCATCAGTCATCTCTACTAGTTCTCAGAACTAGTTAGTCAGATTACTATGGCAAAGTGGTCGTGTCGTACAACATTGCATTCACTTCCAGTCTCTCGCGAAAGTCTGAAGACATAGCTTCAGTCTCTTTGATTAACATGGTTTTCAAACCCACCAAGAGTTTTCAAAAATTGGCTGATTATTCTCAGTATCGCAGCAACACTTCCAGGTTACGCCTTTCATCGTCATAGGTGACAAATTCCCCGTGCCTACCGCCTTAGGTGTCTCCTCGACAGCAAAAAGCCGTCAGCTTCAAGTCAGTTTTGATATCCGAGGCTCCAAGCGAGCGAAACCAATCTGCTCTTACATTTCCTCACCGAATCACAACCCTACCTGCTCCAAGACCGAGCAACTCCTAGCGACCAGCATCACTCAGATTCTGCTGGGGCCGAACCAGCATCAGATCATCATTCATTACACGTCCGGGTGCTTCAGAGTAAAACTGGTAAGGGGACCCTGACAATCGTATGGCAGTATTTGTTGTGGCATATAGTCACCAAATACCGATGGATTGCCAGGCTCAGCTCCTCTCTGTTTTGCCTTGCTCAATATCATGGGACCTTTGAACTCCTCGAATACCATTACCGGTCTCCGTTTGGTATCCGTCATTACCACCGTATCTCAACTAAAATCGTTGGCTTGCTTGAAACCACTCCTGGCCTCAAGTTCGTGCATATTCGTAAGTACTCGCTCCGACCACGGTTCCTTCTGCTTCATCCGGAGGTCTGTTATTACTGGTCGGACATGTTCATTCCTTCTCTCATATCTCCTCTCATGTCTTCGTCTTCGCCGAAATTATTAAACAGTCCGTCGGGCATATGATCATAGTTGATTCCGTCGGTTCGAGATTCTGGCGAGGCTAGCTGACTATGTGCAAACTGAGTCGATGGGGACGTTTGTGCAACAGCAGAATCTAGAACATGCAATAGTCAGCATACGATTAACAACTTCCTTCCGCCACGTCTGATCAGGGTTCAGCAGCACCACTTGTGGGAAAGACTCACCCCTTCTGCTCTGCGCAAAAGAATCATTGCGACTCTTGTTGTTGGGTTTAGTGTTCAGCCGCGCCGTTGATTTTTGTATGAACTTCCTCGCCTCCATTTCTAACCATCCATCGATATTCGGGTCGTTGCAACTGGCATGGGCCATGAGATGATTCTTCATCTGGCTCACTTCGTTTACGAGTCCATTATACTCCCTTTGCAGGTTTGTGTGTTGTTGTTCCAGCCAGTACTTAGTCTCCTCCAAGTCACTCACCCATTCCTTCTTTTTCTTCCGGCATTTCGACGCCGCAATTCTATTACGTTCTAGGAATTGATAGCGTCTAGGGCCTTCCTCGACAGGTGAACTAGGAGATGGCTCTTGCATTGCAGCGTTTGCTCGATTTTGTGGTACTTCTCGGGCCGGTGGGGTGACCTGGGTAGGCGGCGGAGGTGCAGGCATGGGCACAGATGATTCTGGCTTCTGCTTACGTTGCCGCTTCCGTGACACTTTGGTGTTTCGAGGTTTCTTGTTGCTGTCGCTCTTCGACATGGACGATGCGGAAGTGACGGATGGGTCGGAACTCTTGCTCGAAGTTCGAGATGTCTGTTGTTGAGATTGGCTAGACTCTGTGACTGTTGATTCGCGCATTCCATCGGCGATGGCTGACATGTTGGCAACGTCAAAGTGTTCCGAGTTGGTCACAGCACCGTAGTTAGTGGCTCCGAGCGCGTCATCGTCGAAGAAGCCTGGCATCTTTCCAAGTGAAAGATCCCACATTGACATTGACATGCCGGAGTTATTGGAGAACTGGTTATCCATAGCTTCAGAGTATGTCGTAGAGTCGAGGATAGAGTCGGCAGTGTCGCCGATGTCTTCACCCGCGTAGTAGTCCCCGTGACGGAGTTCGATACCACTGCTGTCGCCGAGGAATCTCGCGTCGTTGAGGCTCATGCCCAAGTGACGAAGACGAGTGCCCAGCTGCCGCAGATAGGACGCAGACGGCGAAGCCTGTGGGCCGATTTCGAAACCGTTAGAAGACTGTGAAACTGGAGGAACTGCCCGATCGACTGTGAGATACGAGTTCCGCGAAAGGATGATGGAGAGCGTGCTGAGAATCGGGAAACGGGGAGTCGAAGCGAGATGCAGAAAGCGATCGGTTCACGGGCGGGGGACCAAGACGGCGAAATCAGTATCAACGACAGATGCTTGATTGCCGGTACACAGGCTGAAGGCCCGCGACGTGACAGATGCCGATCTTTGTTGGCTTAGAAGTATAGGAGTCGGGGATGAAAGTTCAAGGGTTGATTGCCGATAGTTGATGACTTGAAGATTGCAGAAGGAAGCTGGGAATGCTTTGCTTGGGCAGGCCCAGACCAAGGTCTGCACGAGGGGGGGGTGGTTTCCAGCCGAGTACCTAAGGTAGTAGTCCAGGGTACCCTGAGTGAAGTACCTCCTAGGTGAATATCGATGTTAGGAGCCCATTCGAACGGACGAGATGGAAACAACAGGGCTAGTTCGCAATTGGGTGGTTGCAAAAAGACACGATGGAAGAGAAACGGACGATGGGATTAGAAGAGAAGAAACAGTGACGGATTGGAAGTTGATGAAGGGAGAGGAGCCAAGTGGCGAGCGAGCGAGGTGGAAGAGGAGGAGAATGGAGAGGAGCGAAGAGCGAAGAGGAGGAGGGTTGGCAGCTGGGGCAGGGGTCAAGCCTCCAGCCTCCAGCCTCAAGCCTCCTTCAGAAGCCTCAAGCCTCCAGCCTCAAGGCACTGGAGTCTGGCCGTCCCACACTGCAAGCAACGCACACAACGCACACAACGCAACGCAACGCAACATAAGGTACCTCAAATAGCACCTACCTGAGCTTGATAATAAGTACTAGTAGTGGAGGTGCGCACCAGAAACTGAGCGCTGAACCATCGATGGCCAAGGCACCGGTCTTAACCCGACGACAGATGCTGTCTGTGTACGAGCAAAGCAGTCGAGGCCCTGTATGGATGTGTATTGAAAGTTGTTGACGGCTTGTCGCAGTAATATCGCCAGGCGTGCTGGGGGGTTGGTTCAAAGTTGGTTCCGACACACAACAAGGGGCTCGACTCCTTGTTGGCTCTAGACCCTGGAAGCAAGAGTGAAGAGAAGAGTCTGTGATAGGACCGAGCTTGTTTATTCTCTCCCCCGGGCCAACAACGATCTTTTATTCTTCTTTTCTTGGATGATGGACCAAGTAGGGGTAGGCAACGCACGAGGCACCAAGGGACCGCGGCCGCTGGGGTGGTTTGATGGAAGTTTTCAAAGATGGGGTGAGAGAAGGGAGATGGATGGAAGTTGCAGATCAACAAATTGCCACCCAGCCGGTGGTATATGAATGTTTTGAGATTCAATGGAGACGCAGCCGAGGACGCAGAAGGCAGACGCAAGGCAATGGCAACTCATATGCTCGCGCCGCCAGGGATAAAATCATACAACCCGACGACGAGACGACACTTGTACAGTGCAGTGTCGGCGGATGGACATGGACATGGACGACATGGACGACATGCACATGGACATGCGGGTTTTGGTCTGGGAATGACGCGCTCATCAAAGAGACCACCCATACACAGCACAAAACAAGATTCCTCAGATTCCAGAAGCCAGGATCCAGTAGTGGGCTGAGATTGGGTTTGGGGTCGGGGGCTCAGGCTTCAGGATTCAGGGTTCCCTTTTTCCCTTTCCCTTTCCCATCCGTAACGAGACAGCCCGTCTGTCGGCGTGGTGGCGCAAACCTGAAGCCAACCCGGGGAGCAGAGCCATCATGTGCATGGACGGAGTAGGTGTGTTCGCACTGGTACTGATGGGGAGGTCTTGTTCATGGATGGCATTGACAATCAATGGCAGGGCACGGTAACTTGGCAAGGATTCGACTCGAGTCTGAGGAGTCGACAACAAGGGCTGAGGCGGCACTTGGCGAGGCAGGGCCGCCGGTGAGCTCTACTGCAGCCCAGACCCTGTGATGAAGCTGATGATGCGGCATGCAGAGCCAGAGAACCCCTCTCCGTCAGAGTGGTGAGTATGGAGTAGGTAGTCTATTGTCCATGGATGTAGACGGTAGTGCCATCAGACCCAGTCATGCAGTTACAGGTCCCGGAGGTTCCAAAGATCCCCCGACCCAGACAGGCCAGACGGGACACTCTGACAGGGTCTCTGTCACTGTCACTCTACCTAGTGAAAATATCGGCCATGAAATGATGGACGATGGACGATGATGAAGATGACGATGAAGTCTCCCCAGCCCACACTCACAGGCACAGGGGCCAGCAACCTTGCTTGCCCGCCACCGGTGCAGCAACCGTACCAAGTTGGCGCATGGGTGGTGGGAAACAAAACCCGTGGGCACAAGAGTGCTGAAGCGAGGCCCTGAACCTGAGGCTAGCAGCGGAGGAGAAGAGCCGTAGTCGGGCGCGGTTTCCGCTGTGCGCCAATGGCAAAGTAGCCCCGGAGCAGCCCCCGACCAAAGTTGACGCGGCACGCCATTGGCTGCGTCGGCCCCCAGCACACCGAGGACCTCCGGGCCCTTCTGATTGGCTCCGGCTCCATTGGCCTCCGGCCTTCTGGTGGCTTGTGCCTCGTGGGAGACAGTCTCATGTTGGCAGTGGCTAGTGGAGAACGTGGCTGACACCTGGCCCATGGACTGTTACCGTTGTGCGCGTGGGAGCCTATTACGGACTAGGAAGGCCGGCGGAGGCCGGGGGGGGAACGAGAGGAAGCATGGGCCAGGGGCAAGGGGCAAGGGGCAAGGGACCCCGGGGATGGTCTCGGAGGACCCTGATTTCGTGGATCCATGGATGATTCTAGGGTCGTCTAACATGTATTCGTACTTCCTATTAGCACTTGGTAAGTTTGTAGCATGGAGTCGAAGGCTGAAGTGAAGGATCAAGGATTCAACCCTGTCTTCCAAGCCTAGACACTCGAGTCTGGATGCCAAGCTGGGATCGTTCCAGGCTGATTCCTATCCGGGATTGCATTTCTGGAGAATGCGGTCCAAGGGGACCGTCTCCTGTAAGTTTGAACATAGACCGTTGGTAACTCATCGTTATGAATTGCACTTATAGCACGTGCTACAGACAAACGTATACACGGCACAACGTCTGGCCCCATGCGTGAGCTGTGTGGTGGTACCAGCATTGAAGAGTAATTGACAACTGAGAAGTGAGCAGTTAGCAGTTCAGTAGGTACTTGAAGAATAGAAATCAATAGTCCATAATTACCGCATCCAACGGCAGCCAACTTTAAAAGTTTCGATAGCTACTGTACTACGAGCACGGCAAACAACGGTTGCAAGGAAAGAACGCCACCACTGCCGTCCATCCAAAATCATCGTCACAGACAAACAAACCCTCAACTGTGGATAGCTTGCTTCGTCGACGACGACCGCAGATTGGGCAAGCCATGGCCTGATGACGGAGGCGAATGCGCCATGGAACGCCATCCACAGATCCCCTTCTTGCCCCCAACATCCCAGCAGCGCCTGCATCGCAACCCGGCGGCAGTTCATGGCACCCGGGGCTGCATTCCCACTCTGGATCATGCTAGCAGAGCGGGAGGTACGAATATTCCAGATCCAGAGAGGAGCAGGGCGCCAGCGTGAGATGGGGGGGACGCTAATAAGGGGACGAGAACGCTCCGAGAGGTGTGATGGGCCGGAGAGAACGAGCCAGGAGTGTTGAAGTCTGAAGCTGATAGTGAGAAGTAAAGGAGGCGAGGGGGAGTTTGACAGATCACACAGAGATGGGTATGATGCCGGATGCGGCACTGGTGGTGATGGTGTGGCAAAGTTATTGAAAAAGACCGTTTCTGGCATGTTCGTGTTCTTCGCACTTCGCGCATGCGTACTCTGACCTTTGGGCCAGTCTCACTGAGTCCAGGGGCCACGAGATGCGCACACGGCTCGGTGTCGGGAGCGAGTGGGTAACGGCTCATCGAGCAACCGGCCCGTAAACAATCTCAACCCCCCAGCCTCCGTTAACTAAGTCGGGTCCCGTTGTCTCCATCTCGTGCGATAAGATGCTTCGTACTTGCGCGTGTGTGTGTGTGTGAGTTTGTGTGAGTGTGTGCGAGTGTGTAAATGAGACGTTCTGCCAAGGGTTCGTCGGTGCTCCATAAGTCCGCCTCCTCCTACTGTGTTCTCCCCAGACCTAGTACCGTAGGCTAGCAGTGCTTGTTCCCCATACAGTTGTACGGTGGACGTCCATTGTGGATCCCATGGCTTGCCGTCATCCCTGCACGTGCCTGGGAAAAAGAGCCATTGAACGCAGCGGCAGCACTCCTCACGACAAAAGTTGCACAACCACCGCGCGCTGGGCCCAAGCCGTTGGTTTACGCATTTCCACTCACACGATGCAGAGCTAGCCAGTCTAGGCGACCCAGCAATCGCTAGTAACCCCAGGAGAGCCTAGGAGATTAGGAGGGGGGCTCCGTTACGCAGGACCCTTAGCTACTTCCGCCGGTAGGACCCTGGCGCTAGGGTATCTTGTGTGACCGTGTCGACTCGCGTGCCCACTGTCCTCCACTGAAGGCACTCCGGAGCACTGCGATGAGTCCTGGCAGTGTGGCCAAGTCTTCAACGGCCTGATTACCGTCTACTAGAAACCAAGGGGCGAAGACTAGACCCGGGAGAGCAATTCTTGATATCAGTAGTATCCCGGCTTCAACGATCAATGTCAAATATAGTGAGTGGTACACTGAACTTTCCAAGAAAGATTGAACAACATTGGTAACTTGATAGGCAAAAGCCCCGTGTTTGATAATGGGAGACCTCGACATTCCCCATGCTCGCTGCCAACTTTGGACAAGAAATCCACCAACAGCTGAAAGAGGACACACACATTCAGGGTCCAGTAACTTCAAGCCTTCGACGTGGCCTGCGCCCAATCAAGCGTCTGATACTACCTCGTAGCCCGGCAATCGACTCTGAGCTTGCCACCCTGGGGACCTTGCCGAGACGATCGTCGACCAGGCCCGGCTGGCTCTCGGCCGGGTCACCGGGCTCCGGCGTGTTGCATCTCGGACTCGGGGCATTCCACATGTCAGTTCACGACGCTCATGTGCATGTGCATCCTTGCAAATCCTCGCACCCCTCGCCACGGTTCGGCCACGCCATCGGGCCCAACGGTGATCTGCCACAGCACGTTTGGTGTGGTGGCAATGGATTGGAAAGCAGGAGCCCGCAATGCCCCCGGCCTCGAGAGCAAATCATCCATCGACATGAGAGCTGCCAGGTCTAGAACCTCGAATGTCGGGTTTATGCCAGATGTGATCGGCAAGACCTTAAAAAGCACCTAACTTTTTTCATATCGCCGCCGTCGTTCCCCTGTTGCCTTTGTGCGCGGCCGGAATGCTGGATCGAGTCTAAGGATCACGAAAGGGTAGCCCCTGATGGTGTAGCAGATGTTATGCATGTGGCTGAAGTCCCTTGCTGCAACTCATACGACCATCTGCAACTTCGCACCGCAACATAGCTACTTCGCACCGCAACATAGCTACTCGACACGTCGATTGTATTCGAGGTTGCAACGTCATCCTGACATCATAGTGAAGAAACCATGGATACCGTTCACAGGCTACAACCCACAAGGATTACATATGTCAATATATGGGCCCTTTGCAGGTCACTTTGCCACTGTGATTTTAAGGGTATTCTTCTATTGGTTGGTCCTTTTTAGAATGCAGATCACTTCTTAAGTCGTGATACCTACAGATGCTAGAAGACTTTGCCTATGAGTCAGGTATCTTAACATAGGCTATAAACTGGGGCTTGTACCCACTAAGACTTTTGTAATCCTTGGGGGTTGTAGGCCGATCTGTCAGGGACCACGAAGCTTTGTCGCCGTACGGTATCCAGGGACCGGGGGTCAAGAATGAGAGAGTCGCAAAGCAACGATAAAGTATGCGTCCATGGACTTGATGGAAGAAGGCGTATTATTGCGAGCCACAGTCTCACCCCAGTCCACCCAGCTCCCCCAACCTAGCCCAACCACAGGCCGGATAAGGGCGTTAGCGGCCAAAGCAGCTTTTCATGCAGGCGAGAAAAGGTAGGAAAGGAGCTTTTGTCCCGCAGATGCGGGGTCTCGCGTCAAGCGGCGTAAGCGTTTGCTCCGTGTCGCTCGTCTCGCTCATGATAACCGCCCCGTCCCGCCTCGCCGGTCTCGTGGCAGGGCGGGGGTTAGGATCCATGGATGACACGGCGCTGTGGGAGTGAGACGCCAGCGGGCTTGCGCTGGAGCGGGCTTGCGTTGGAGGAGCTGGCCGGCCGCTGCTTGTCTTGTCGCACTGGGGGAGCATCCAATGCTTGCAACTCGGTCAACCTGTGCTGCCCTCGCCTGCCGTTGACCGTCACACAGTGCATCCGGCCAGATAGCCAAAAGGCATGATGATGGCCGCACAGGTGACGGGATAACAAGCCAAACGCGTCAGAACGCCCCGACGCCGGATTGTGGGCTATTGACGACGGAGCGTGGCTTCTTGAGATAGCTGCGCATTCCCCTCTGTCATCGAACTCGTCGGTTCCACGCAATATCGCTCTTCTATGCCCCGCGCCCTCCATGTTGCGCGGTGCGCTCCCGAGGAAATGGTACCGAGCATCGTGCGCCGTAGAACCAGTATTAACATCATTCGTCGCTACTACTTAAAGTAGCTTCCGTTCCTTTTCGGGTGTAGCATCGCACCGCTTCCACCCTATTGCTCAAGGCGAAAATCCAATCGGGTTAGACCAAGATCTATCTCCGTTTACCATATGCCATAGTCGTATAGGGGTCAGTACACCAATTTGTGGTCTCTCTACGAAGTAGAAATCACTGGAAAACGAAGTTCGAGTCTTCGCTACGGCAGAATTTTTGCTATTATTCTGCTCATTGTGCTGCTTTGCGTAGTTGATCTGGAGCAGATGTTTAGAGTCCTCTTTTGACGGCTCCTTTCGCTCCCTTGCTGTGTTTCCGTGAGGTTGAGTGTCATGTTCCGTCATTGTTGCGTCCTAGAGCGTCGCAACGCAGGAATTTGCGTGCACACTCGAAATTGCGATGGATTTCCCCTGTATTTCTCCCAAGAGCAGCACACTAACTACTTGTCTTGCTCTTTCCCTCGTTCTCGTCCTGCTGCTCTCGTTGGTAGTAAACATTCATACGAGTTGAAGCCTCCTGCGCTTTCAAAATGCCGTTGTTCAACTGCTTCCGCGCCAGGGCCGTCGCGTTCCAACACGCCGAAATCACATGACCGCGCGCCGCGTCTCGACGCGCTAAACCCCTCCTACGCCGATGCATCGCCAACTGTATTCACACCCCCAGCACCGCTATCGTCCCCGACTCTCCCCCTTCAAGCACGCCACTAGAACCTCTCGAAAAATCAAAGACTTCTTATAAACCCATTCTCCGATCTACAGAGCACCTCTTCGTCACCGACGACCCCCGGATCACCATGGCTGAGCAACTTTCCACCCCGCGGATCACAGCAGCCTACCTGGACAGCTTCGTCGGCCGCGTCGTCATGCTGGTTGGCAAGGTCACGCAGTTGCGTGGAGACCAGGCGACTTTGGACTCGGATGGCAATGTCACTGTGCTGCTCAATCGGGTGAGTGCTCCTACAAAGAGCCAACTACACATTTGCTCTGCATTCGAATGGGAATGCTGACCATCATGAAGGAAGCCCACCTGGCCAACGGGAACGGCGTGCAGGTCATTGGAAAGGTGAACCCGGACCTTTCGATCAAGGTCTTGACCTCGCGGGATCTTGGAACTGGTGTTGGTAAGTCTGCTCGCGCTGAACAACTCCCTAAGTTCTTACACCAACCCTTCCCCTCACACATGATACGCCTCAGCTTCTCATCCCACAACCCCTCACTCAAAGTCTTCAACCACCTTCACACGCGCCTCACCACTAACACATCTCTGACAGACTTTGGCCTCTACGCCTCCGTCGTCGAAGCCACCCACCAGCACAAAAGCATATTCGTCTCCGACAATTGACTGGCCCAACCAGATCATGGCTCCTCTCAGTCCTCCCAACACCCATACACCCCGCGCGTCGCCATGGTCTGGTCTTCACCCCCCCGGACGACACAGCCCGTCCCCTCCCACCATACAACTCCGCCATATATACCACCTCGCCTAGAGCCACATACTATCAGCCACCCGCGCGACTACCGTGCTGCGTCGCGAAGGCCGTCTTCGACGCATGGACATAGGTCACGTAGTCGGCCGTCGACTGCCAAGAGTTATACGACGTCGAGCTCATTCATGTTCTTTGACCGGGAGCCTGCTTCTCGCTCTCCGTCTCCGCCGCCAGAGTCTGTCAGGTCCAGATCTCCTACGCCAGCCCGTCGCATGTTGCCTTCGCCCCCTCTGGAAAACGACTTCGCAACTCAACCAGGTTCAGCAGTATATCCCGAATCAACTCCTACCATCCCTTCCGCTCAGCCTTACACTCCTTCCGTCCCCCTTTCTCCCCAGGTTTTCTCAACCACCACCGACTCCCTCAGTTTCCTCCCCTCCCCGCCTCCAACCCAACCCGAACGGGACTCCTTCGATTTCAGCCCACCACGAAGAGACTCGCTCACCTCCACCGAACCCGGCAACAGCTCATACCGCTACCCCGACTCACAATACGCTCCCTCCGAAAGCACCGTTCCCCCAACGCCAGTCCCGCCTAGTCCACGTCAGCCCCGTCGCCCCACGCGCAACACCCGCGCCCTCAACCGCGGACCCCTGATTCCAGACCCCAACCCCGACGACGACACCGAACTCTTCAACAGCGTGCTCGAGGGTATCGGACGGGTCCACGTGACGATGGGCAAGGACGATGCCGGGAGGTGGCGGATTCAGCGTCCAGCGGAGGGCAGGTCCTAGTTGTATCTTGCCCAACCTTGCTGCTGTGCTATGCACGCATGATACGCGAGGCGCGTTGGAGATATGAATAAAATTCCTTTTTTTCGGGCCACTGCATGGACGGTCCGATTGCATCGTGACAGAAAGTTCGCCGTCATTTTCGTCATTGTGGTGTAAATTTCAAACGTTTAGTAGCCTCTTACGAGATTACCGTAGGAGCCCAACCCTTGCCTCATTTGCACTTTACGCGTCCCCCAAGTATCGACATCACCCACAATGACATCGTCGAGGTAACAAAATCGTATTTATCACTGTGAATATCCTGTATCGTAAAAGCATCACTACCATCGTCTCCCAGCCCCCTTATTCTGACAATGCGACCGCAGACAAGTCCCGCCCACCAATATTTCGACCCCCCTTTTCCCCAGAAACGGCATTTCCAGAGACTCAAACCATAGCGTCTTCCAAACACAATAATTCCTGCGCCGCCATCCAAATCTCCACCGCGCTCTGGCTGACGTCCCTCGCTGGTGTCGCCTTGGGGCTCGACGGCCCGTCGTCCTGCGGGAGACGGCCGAGGATGGAAAGGGGGCTGTTGGCCGTTCCGTCCATTCGCACGCTGCCGCCGTGCAAGGCCTTGCGTATGCGCGCTGTCATGACGCCGGTGTCTTCTGTCTTGTCTGAGATGTTGCTTCTGGTTGTTTCGGTGCTTCCTGTTGGTATGCGCCTAGTTTGCGGCAGCCTCGGTCTTTGGCCGTCGTGGGGTTTCTCGTGGTGAGGAACGTCGTCCAGTGTTTCCTGTCTATCACGTGGTTTGACGTGGTGGTGGCCACCATTCTCCAATGCTTCTCGCCTATCTCGGACTTTGACGTGGTGATGACCGTCGTTCAGCGTTTCTTGTTTACCACGTGATTGGAAATGGTGGTGACCGTCGCCTCCCATTGTGTCTTGCCTATCCCGGGCTTTCACGTAGTGGTGAACGTCGTCTTCCGATGCATCTTGGCTCGGCTCGTTTGTGACTTTAGGCCGTATGTCACGACTATCCGCGGCGGCAGCCGCCTCTCTTATTCCTCTCAGCCTCGCGGTAAACCTCTCAAATACCTTGACCCTGCGCTCCGCGGCCTCCGCCCGCTCCCTCCACATCTGGGCCTCACGCTTCGCCTCTCTCAGCTGCTGGCTCAGCGTGCCCACCTCTGTCCCTGCGTCTTCCTGGGCCTCAAGCTGTCGCCTCAGCTGCACCGACTCTTCTGTCTTGGAATCCAGTTGACGCTGGAGATTCCGGATCTGGGCATGCAGGAGTGTCGTGCTACTAGGACGTGGCGTAGGCGTGTGAGCGAGCAGGCCGAGGAACTCGGGATCTTGCCGAATGTTGGACGCAGAGGAAGAAGGCCGGATCAAGTTCAAATATTGCGCAATGGGTGGCTGCTCGGGATGTGGGACCATGGTTCCAAGACTGGGTGGGCTTCGTAGCGATGGCTCTTCTGCGTCTTCTGGCAAGAGCTTTCTCGGTGGTATATTGCTTCGGACCAGGCCTATCGGGTCCTTTGCCTGACTTTCCATCTGCGCGTGTCTTTCAGCCTTCAATGCAGCCGCGCGCATCGCCACGCTATCGCTGATAGAAGTTCGTAGCTCCCTATCCGGGATATTCTGAGCCTCGCCGGGAAGGAGAGCCGATGACTTTCGGCTACTCAGCTGATGCTGACTCGATGAAGATGGCTTCCGCGCGCTCTGCTGTGCCCAGGCTGATTCTGCTCCTCTCGGCGACTGGATAGACTTATTTGGAGATCCTTGCGAGAAGTGTGTTACAAGGCTTTGAGTCCTGCTCTCCGGGATCGACTTAATAGGAGACGACTCCTTGGATGATTCCCCGACCTCGAACTTTGCAGCCATAGCCTTAACTGCCCCTTGCTTGTTTTCTGCATCCGCCACGCTCGTTCGTATAGCAGGCTTCTCTTTGTTTTTATGCCTGGTTTTCCCTAGAGCAACTTCATCCAGCACCATTGTTTTAGTAGACTGCGATGATCCACCGGAAACAGAGTCAAGAGGGCTGAGTTGTTGTGTAAATCCATTTAGCCCTTTATACTGTCTTGTAGCGCGTCGAGCAACATCGCCCAAGTCCTCCTTGTCAGACAAGTCAGCAGCTCGTGTGAAGCTCTTTTCTTGAGCCAGAGACGCATCACCTGCTGGGTTCCCCGAAGAGGCCTTCTAGGACTCTGGACGGGGGCCTGCAGTATTTGGTTGACTTTCTGGGGTCTTTGCTGCAAGACTCGGCGGCACTCGCATCGGTGAGTAGAATTGGATCGGGGTCGGACTGAACGAGTTTCTGGGAATAGGGTCTGACGCTGGAGGCTCTGATGATGCTGCCGTGCTGGGCTGTTTCACATCGTCGTGATGAACGATGAAGATATAGTCATGGTGGTGGCTCGGAGGAGTTGCACTCGTTGTCGAGGAACGATCACTAAATCCGATATGATCTTGTGGCGTATTCTCCGGCTTCGTGCTATTGGTGTTTTGCGACCCGCCTAAGGGGGAAGCCGGTTTATTCGAGGTATGTATTTTCACGGATCTCATGCCTTGGGGAGAGCCTGAAATCTCGGTTTCCCCCTGATCTTTGAGACGATCCTCGCTGTCGGTTGCTCGAGCGAGTTGCAGGTTCTTTGACAGAGATTCTCGAGAAGAATCTGGGGTTTGACTATGAGACTCACCGGTAACTTCACCGTGAGATGTCTCGTGGCGTCTCTCTCTCCCTCCTTGCTTTCTCCGTATGGCTTTCCTCCTTTCGATCGAGTGAGGCGCCTTGACTTCCATTGTGCCTACGACGTCCTCTCTCCAACGCTGATCGGGGGAGTCTCTGTGAGCTGATTCACCGCTAAACCTTGGCTTCGACGATGTACGTGCAGGCACGTCCTCAAGAGAGAGGTGTGGACTTCCAAAAGTCTTCTCCTGCGTCCTTATTTTCGTACTTCGAGGAGTGCTTTCCTCGGCTCCGGCAGATTTGCTAGTTTCATTTGTCTCAAGAGGTTCTGCTGCGGGTTGTTGATTCCGCAGTCCTTGACTCTTCAAACCAGAAGCCAATTCTACATTTGCTCCCTCCAAACCTTCCATGAGTTCTTGGTAGCCTATTTTTTGGCTCATCTCGTTTATCGAAGCTGTCGGTGGTTGGCTTACCCCTTTTACGGTCTGCGCCACGTTATCGTCGACGACGCTCTCCTCGGCAGTGGGACTTAGAAGTTTTGCGCTTGGTCTCCTGCCCACCCTGTTTGAAATAACGCTCTTCGTCCTCTTCGGCCGTTGGCGTGTTCTGTTCAAGGTTGGAGTTTGTGAATCCGGACTGTCTTCACGCTTGCTTCGGAGGCTCCCGCCGCCGCCTCTTCCTCGGCGTCTCCCACATTTCGTCTGATCCCAACCCGCAGGTTTTCTTATCACGAATGACTCGGATGTGGATTGTCGCAACGAGCCGTCTCGTCCAGTACCGAGTGAGAGCCCTTCCTTCCGGCGGTGTATCCCCAAGGACTTCATCTGCCGCACAATATCCCGCCAGTTCGTGACCAACATTTCAGCAATGTCATTTGCAACTAGCACCTTGTTAAAACCCCCTATTCCTTCATTTTCCGGGACCTTCGGTTTGCGACAATGTTGCTTGAGCTTTTGTGGTGACAACGAGGATGCCCCCAAACCGGGCTCAGGAGTCGCTGATGCCGGTGTGTACTGATCCAAAAGATCGCCCACCAGCAACGGCCCAAAGACGATTCCCAAAGCATGGTAGCCCATTAGATCTGAAGTCGGAAGTGGCCGTCCCTCCTCGTCCTCTCTAGGCGCCATTTCTGCGTAACGCCCTAACAGACTCAAAAGCCCAAACACGCCGCAGATCGTCTCCTTTCGAAATTGCGACCGAACAGTATCCAGTGCAAGCGCGATCAGCCGAGCACGGAGTTTAGTTTGCTTCGTGCGAGGGAATTCGGGATCTCCTTGAAGCTCAGTGTGGATCGCGACGAGTGCATCATAGATGGAGAGCGATCCAAGAATGCCACCAGGGATGACTGAGAGGAGACGCTTGAATGTCGAGGCGACGGTTTGAGTCGAGGCCGGGATATGATTTGGCAAGTTAGCAGATCGAACAGTGTTGGTAATATTACGTCCGCCCTTAGCTGTATAGCAGTAATAATCGAACAAAGCGTCCACGTCTCTGACAGCTCCGTTGATACGGAATATACCACGAGCTCCGACATGCTGCGCAAGATAGTGGGCCGTGGCACGGAGGCAAGTCGGGAGTACCAGAGCGCACGGCGCATATTCTGTTGGAAGATAGAGTAGGCTCTTGCCGCTCAATCGAATCATTGCCTGGATGTCGATCGTCTGGGGTTGTTCGCGGCGATGGCGCATGAAGTGATGAGCTATGTCAGACACGCTGCGTTTGTGGCGAGTCGTCGGTTTTGGAGCGGTTTTAGACTGGCTGGAGGTGGATCGTAGTATCCGATAGAACCAACGTCGCTTGTGAGGAGTTGCTGCTTTTTCACCCTGGAACTATCGTGAGTTCGACTTTCTTCTACTATTGAGCTTCGAAAGGGGTGGCTCACAGGCTGTACTGGGTCAACACCCTCGACCACCATTAGCCTTAGGCCATGCTATACGGAAATTAGGCGCGTGATCTCTCAAGATAGGAGCTGGCAGATGGCCTACTTTTTTTGCCAACCGGTTGTACTCCAGGAGAGCCAGCGACCTATCTTCGACCTCGTCGGTATCGCTCAGCAGTCCCATCTCCCCGCTGCTCGTCGTCCACGTTTTGCTGCTGTGCATCTGCGCCCCATGGCCGGTAATATTCTGCGTAGTTGAAGACTGGGGAAAGGCGAGAGATGCAAAACTGTTCGACGAGCCGGCTCCTTGCGGCGGCGGAAATCCATCGTCGATGGAATGGTAGACCGAAGGGTCGCCATGTGAGGATAGGTCCATCGGCAACTGATCGACGGCGGCGTTAGCAGGCCGCAAGGTCGTACCGACGCAAGATGATAAAGTAAAGCTGCAACTGAGTTGTATATTCGATCAAGGCTGAAGATACATGTCGAGCAGTAATGCGCAAGTTCACGTGTCGCAAGGAAGATGCTGTCGACGACTAGATAGCAAGCCCATCGTGACTGACACTCGCACCTCCAGCAGCAGAAAACATGAGCACGAGAGCGAAGCTGCCGGAGCCGACAACTTGTGGACGCTCGCAAGAGCGCTCCTCGTCGGGCGTTGCTTCTCGCAAGCCCAGCCAACAGCGCAGAAAGAACGGTTAAGCGCGAGAAAGCCAATAGGTGGCAACATAAAGTAAACAGTTGGCAAAGCGATAAACATCAACGAGCTAAGGGAGTAGAGAACTCACCTATAGCGGCGATAAGATGGATGTCGCAGATTGTGTTGAGGTCGGTAGATGCGCAATGGCATCTAGAGATGGATGAAAGACGGAAGCAGGAACTACCGCCGGATGGATATCAAGGCGTACAAATATTCAATTCGTCGCACAATCTTGGGGCACCTGACCACACAGCAATGCGGCCTGCTACCTCAACATATAGTATTTCCATGTAGGTCGTATAGATCTAGGTAGTTTGGGCGGCAGTATCCTTGGAGGTTAGAGCGTTTGGCAGCTGGTGACGGAACGGAACTCAGGCCGTAGTGCTGAATTGTAAATCTATGGCACCTATCAGCCAAGCCATCATGACGATACTGCAGACAGCACAAGTGACAGCCCTGGGGGTTAGGATACTAGGTATGAACCTAAGTTCGCTACTATATTTGTAGCTTTGGGAGCATCGTAGCGTCCCGTGTACATAAGTAGGCAAGGTACGCATCAGAGCAAACCTCCTTTACGCGGGCATTAACATCAAGCACTTCGGATCATCCCGTAACACAAGATCGGCTCTGGCACGCGACTTCGTAACAGCCATAGGTATTGGGGCGCTTCTGCAGCCACCATCGACACGGATCGGCCTGTTGCAGCCCCCCAGTCTATAATGAAAGGACAACCTACGCAACACCGTGGTATTCCACCCATCAAAACCTTCCATACGCCATTTAGATGCATCCCAGACCTTACCCTGACTGCCCCCCCACACATAAGATTCTTCGTCACGGGCATTGCAATCATAGGCGTCGTCTCCTTCACTCCCCCGTGCGAACAGTCATGCCCAGTTGGTCGTGTCCTCATCGCCGTGGAGCAGTACATACTTGAGAATGTCGGACAGCGAGATGATGCCTTTAAGCTTGTTGTCGTCGTCGATGACGATGAGCCGGTGCATTCTACTCTTCCGTATCGTGTCAAAGATCGAGTCCAACCTGTCGTATTCGTTACATGTGTAAATGCCAGGGGTATCGTCGGGTCGTTTGCAAAGTGCCTCGCCCACCGAGCCATCCAGATCCTCGTAAGCTCCACCCTTGATGCAGGGAATGACATCTACCGCCTCGAATACGTTGAGCAACCTGTAGTCCTTATCGACAATGGGAACGCAGCTGATGTTGTGCTTGACCATCAGGTGGACGACGTCGAGCACGGGGCTGCTCATGTGCGTCGTGGCGATGCCCTTGTATGTGCCGAGTCCGATATCGCGAACACTCTTCTTGAGCAGGACGGTGTTGTGCTCGTTGTTAACCGCAATGAACTTAAGGATGCGGTACTGCGTAATCACCGAGACCACCATCTCCTTGTTAGTCTCCACGTCGACGTCGACGAGGGGGATACGTCTCGCGCGAGTCTTCAACATGCGCCGACATGCTTCGAAGAGTGGCCGCGATGGGTGCACGGATACAGTCTCGATGGGGATTGCGCCAATGGCCTTCTCGATGTCTAAACGGGTCGTCAGTATTGCGGCGAGGTCGTGGGACGATAGCTGTGGCAAACCTCGGAGGCTGTTGAGACGAAACTGGTCTAGCTTGCTGATCTCGTCGGGGTATTGGCAGTAATACTGAATGACATTGATGAAGTCGGTACTCGTCAATATTCCTGCGAAGCGTGCCGTGTGTGAGTCCCACAGAGGGGCCGATACAATTGCTGTCGCCAACATCAGCATTCGCGGCCATTGCCCTCATTCCATGCTGGCGGGGTCACCCACAGTTCTGGATCAAGATATTGAGACTCTTCTTGATGAGCAGGTCGGTGTCGAGGACAATGAGACGGAAGGACAGCGGGAGTACATCGTAGCTGGTGCGAACCTTGAGGAAATCGCGGATGGCTTTCTGCAGATAATAAGTCATGTCAGCCTAGCTCCGAGGTAGGAGGAGAGTATCGCAGAGAGAGAAAGGACCCCGCGGACGCAGGTGAGCCCATCACGGGCGCGTTGGCAAACGGCACACGACAGGCTTCGCAGGACGAGGCGGGAGGGCGAGAGGCGAAGGGGGAACACATACCAGGCCCTGCAACTGTTCCTTGTCGAGGGGGCTCGGCGGCTTTGGCTCGGTCTGGGCCATTGCGGTCCGGTGGAAGGTCTTGTGGCGGAGGTAGGATGACGGAGCGACAAACTGAGGGACAGCAGGCGGCTCGTGACCGGTAGTGGAGGAGAGAGTCGGGCCAGCAGCCGCTCCGTCACCCGCACCCGCACCACCACCTTTACCACCACCACCGCTGCCGGAGCGAAGTCTACCGTCTGATATGATTGCAGCAATACCACCACCACCGTCAGCTTCGGGCATGGCGGCGGGCACGGGAGCGGGGGCGGCGTCTGCTGGCCGTTGGACCTGAGCCTGAGCCTGAGCCTGAGCTTGAGCCTGAGCAGCCTCACCAGCTAATAATACAGCTTCAGCTTCACCTGCGGTCGGGGCTCGTTGGGCCTCGGGTTGAAAGTGAAGCTCGCCGCTAGCGGCCATTGCATCTCCCTCCATTCCAGGGTCGCAGGGTCGCAAGGTTCGCAGGGTTCGCAGGGTCGCTGCCGAGTCGCACGAAAAAGCCGCGGCCGTGTGCCGTCCCTCTGGCTGCTGCTGCTGCTGCTGCTGCTCCCCGAAACAGCCCCGCGGGGATGAGACCTGGGGCTTTGTTGCGGAGGCTGCTGGGTCGGCGACCGGCCTTTGGACAACCCCTGGCGACACATCGAACCATGTTGCTGGAGAATCGCCTGAGGCGGCCCGCAGATGCACTTGCACCTCAAGTGGACTTTGAGCCACGTACGATTCGACTGATACCATGTAGGCCGTCTTTGAATCTTACAGCAGCAGCAGAGGCCGGAGGGAAAACGAGCGACGCAGCACAGGGGAAATGTCGATATTGATCGTGGTGGACAGTTAGGTCCGTGTCGTTGGTCTGGGCCAGTTCCATGTTATACGTAGTATAAGATCGTCGTGCATGAACAAGACGGCTTGGGGGCGCCAAGGCTAATGGATCCTATAACATAACAGCATTCTCATCAAATGTCAACGAAACCCGTCAATCGCCCGTGTCCGTTTCGGCACATGGAGCCGATACCTGTAGGCGAGTGGAGAGGGCGTTCCCCAACTGCGTCTTCCCAGATCGTGAGATCTGGAGGCTGGACGGGCAGCGCAAACCAGTACGTAAAATAAAGCCACCCTAGCAGAGATGATTCGCAAGGTATTGGTCTTGCTCAACCGCCGCCAACGGCAGAGTAATAATACGCAGGTTGGCTAGATTGGGCCCCTGCTGATGCCAGGAGTCAGCTGCGCGCGATGTCTCGAACACAGCAACAATAACAACAACATCAACCCTGAGGCTTCTGATCAGTGGCCATCGGTGAAGCTCTTCGTCGGACGGTTGCCGAGCTTTCTCCACCCTCCGAGATGACATTGCTGTGAGATGTCCCAAGTATCATCGTTGCGCACAAAGTCCAAGGAGGCGTACTTCGCACATGCATCATCAAGTACAGGCGTGCAGTAGCGCACCGCTCTCTCTCCGCAATTTGGAGGTGCTGGTGGCTGTCTCCGATCGAGGGAATGTCAAACATCATGCTATTCCATGCATCTTTCCGCGGTGACGCCCGAAGGCATATCTCTGACTGCCGCTATCGAGCAGCGGTGATGCGGATGCGGCGATGCAGGGCTGATGGACTTCCCGCCCAGCATGCGCTCACACTCTCTCTGAGTCCAGCCAGTCAGTCCCCTGTGAGAATGAACGCTGAGAGCCAAAAGCCAAAAAATCAGCATGGATGGTGTGGCTTTACTAAAACGTGGAGCAAAAAAGAAGAAGAAAATCTCCTCCATGCTCCCAAGTATCTTTCCCCACAGGTACAAGACGACCGGCCCGGTGGAGAACCGGCTCTCTCTTCCCCCCCGCCACTTTCTGTCTCTCTTCGGCCACAGAAGTGATTCCCATGTTCCATGTTCGGAAATGGTATTGACTACAATTCCCAGATTTGGTGTCTCCGTGCCATGTTTGTCATACGAACGAAGCACAAGAAGGGCATCATTATGAGTTTGGAGAGCTTCTTCGGCGGGTATTCGTACATTGCATTACCCTTTCAGACCCTTCAACCTCAGAATCTCAGTCGTCGACCCCCATTTGGGTGGGACCTCTTAGCTAAGATACCAATGATGCCATCGAAGACGAAAATTCTGGTTCTTCCAGAAGCATGCGATATAGTCTGGGGGCGCGGGTAAATGTGACGAGAGCTATCCACAAGCTGGGACTACGGCCGGACTTGGCCGAGGGCGACGAGGGGCATGACAAGCCCGACATTTGACCGATGGAGTCGACGGGGTTTGATGGGATGGATGGATGGATGGATGGATCATGTACGAATCTGATTTATCCATGGCAATTGGCAATTGGCAAGGCACAAGCCCCTCATGGACTCGACGTGCAGCGTCCAAACAGCGTTTGTGGGGATCTGTTGCTAGTAAGGGGCTCAAATAAGCCTCAATTCAATGCGGCTCCGACCATCGTCGTCGCTCGTGGAGGTCGTCCAACGTCTTTGCTGATCTTTAACTGGATATTTGATTTGCCTGCCTTGTCGCATTGTCGCCTTCGACGACTCACTTATTGAAATCGGTATCTCGGTGTCCATTCTCGGCGCTTCACCGGCGCCGTGTACATAATATTCGTACGTCGACTACAGCGGGCTTCTGTCGCTTATTCATCTCCCGTCCTCAGCTTCTGGTGTTCCCACTCCGTCGCCTCCACGGTCGTCGTATTCATCTTCGCCGTCCGAACCGTCCTCGCTCTGGCCGACTTCTTGCCCCAGTATGAGGTCTTCGCTGCCCTGCCATTGAGGCGGCGGGGCCGGCAGAGCAGCCTCGTCCTCATCTGCCCAGCCATAGTCCTCGTCGTCCTCGCTATCGGGCACTTCAAGGTCCGTCTGTCCAAGCTTCCTCTTGCGCAGTGGCAAGTCCGAGATTTCCACCAGAGACTCGCTTGCGTCGTAGGGCACTGTCTCTATGCCGCACTGATGTCATGGTTAACAACTGCCGAGATTGGTTCGTAGGGACGACATACTATTTCGACTTTGAATGCAACCAAATTTTCCACAGCATCCTGCCCCATTTTCCCGTCGAGTTTTTGTAGACCTGCTAGGAAGATGCTGCCAAGCTTGCTACCCTGCCAGACCCAATCACGGAACAATACCAGTCGAGTTGACACTCCTTGTTCCCAAACTGTTGCATTCACCGCAGGAATCAACGTTGCGCCTCTTTCAATTTGCATCTTGGTCGCGCATTGTGACAAGATGACGACCGCGCAGTTCCTAGTTGCTGCGAGTTTCTGAAGTGCGTTCATGATAGACTGTAGTGCCTGCAGTCGTTTTGCCGAGGGACTTGGTCCTAGGAGTGGGTGAGAAACATAGTTCGATGGTTACAGGAATTGGCGCGTACCTT
Organism: Stylonectria norvegica; assembly: GCA_014621405.1. Taxonomy (NCBI): domain Eukaryota; kingdom Fungi; phylum Ascomycota; class Sordariomycetes; order Hypocreales; family Nectriaceae; genus Stylonectria; species Stylonectria norvegica. Next base: position 22,030 of record JAANBC010000101.1, read on the forward strand.
TGCTCGATTTTGGCATTGGCTTTCCATCGTGAACTCTGGGAAGGCTCGAGTTGATGAGAGTTGATAGAGAGCTCACAACTATGATGGACGCAGTTTCGGCTATGGATTTGGTTGTTGGTCTTGATACCAAGGCGATGAAGTGAGGCAGTGTAAGACAAGAGTAGTGAGAGAACTGGCCCAGGTTGCTGTCGTCTGCATCTGCATCTGCATCTTCCGGTGCATCAACGCTAGACCTCTTCTTCAGAGCCCTTACTACCTCTGTAACCCGGTGACTACATACTGCCTGAAAGCAGTCTATAAAAGACGAGTCAGACTCAATGCATGCGGGAAATGGCGATGTGTTGGTTGATGAACAGACCTACCCAAACTACAGCATTGCCGTCACATAAGGCGTTCGCAGCGAGCTGTATCCTTCCTTTGCTGTCAGTTTCAACTCTAAACATACGCCAGAGAAATCCTCACCCTAAAGCGGTTTTGCCAGACCCGGGAGGACCCCAGATCTCGGTCACTTGGCCACGTCTCACGCCACCGCGTGATGCAGAGATCTGAGAAGCAACATAAGCCGAGTCAAGAAGCCCCCGGTCAAGATCTTCTAAACCGGTCGACACATGGTTGCAAGAGTCCTCTCGCAACTCATCCAAAGCCTGGGAAGCTGAAACAGTGGGCAAGCGATCTATCCCGTAGCGTTAGCGTGAGCTCTTCGTGGTAACCGAGTTCGTGAGGCTCACGAGTGTCGGATGTGTCAAAGCTTGCTACATCGTGACCGTGAATCGAATGATAGTCCATCATCCACAGTCATGACCTTGGCGTGGAGTCTGCGAGGCCGGCCAACGAAGTGGTCGCGAGTGGACCGTTGTGCACGACGCCTTTGATACTGGATGCTAGGATGACATGGAGACTCACGTGACTGCACATTACCTTACCCACCATTCACTCATGTATCACTGCACCAAATTGGAATAACCCCCATAGAAGTCGAAATTTCATCAAACATTCGATGAGATGAATTGCTTGGTCACCAAAGCACTTTCGAGCTCGCTGCGCCTGTCACGATGGTCTAGCTTTTTTTCTCCTCGGTGAGTTGCTTGATCCCCTGCATTGAGCAAGCATGCCCAAGCTTGGGTTTGTCAAGCGACTCAATCGAATCTCGATAAAGAGATCCACTTCGCAGCCCTGGCATCCATGGATAACCATTCACCAGCTCAAGAAAACAGGTGCCAAATTCGTGGAATCAGGGGATCATCGCCAGATTGCTCCGACTTCGTTGGGGTTGGTGAGCTGTCACAGGAAGAAATGACATTCAATGGTTTCCGTCGTACGGATTCAACAAACAAGAGCGTGGACTCTGCTAACAGATATTCCAGGCAGCATTTGAAGGCCCATTCCTAGAAATATTGGCGACACAAGCTCAGTTCTGCGGCGAGCATGTGGTCTGGGTGCACTCAGCCGAACTATCTGAGAAATTTGAGACTATACGACGTCCCGTGCTACCACTCAGAAATGTGATACGTAGCGGGCAAACGACAATGAAGATCTCCGGCGGCTGATCGAGACTATCAACTGAGTTGCGCACGATCGAGCCATCGATCCTGATTCTCAGCATGATATAGAATGGAGTCAACATGCGGCACTCTTCCCACCCCCTCTGGAGTCTGACGTTGTGGGGAAGATAAGCCTACCCCATCCCCCCAGATCCTAGTTGAAGACGAAGAGATTTCCAGTCACAGGATTGAGAGCCTGGGGTGGTGATAGGGAGAAAGTTAAAGATAAGAGAGTGCTGCATGACTCTCAGGACCCAAGTTGGAACCCCGGCGGCGATTCGGGTGTCGGCGTTTGGACTTGGCTTCAAACAATATCACCTGGAACCTCCTTGAGGCCTGCGTGTTACACCACGGCTAGGCTCGTTCCTTGCATGAGCTACCTCAAGAGCTACCCCGGACGGGCGTGTCATTGTTTTGGTCCCCCGCCGGATTACGACATCCAATGGTGCACCGAGGGATTCTTGGCTTCTCGGCTCAGAAAGAGGTCTGGATGCTCGGTGTGAGTAGGGTCAGGCACCAGCTTCTAGACCTCTCCTAATAAGCCGAGTCGGCGAGGTCGCTTGCTTCCCCAGCTCTCCCCCACATTGATAACAAGGCAGATCAACGTGGTATCAGCGCGGCTTGCGATCTAGCGCCGCCATTTCCGAGACCGAACCAACTCGGCGGATAAGTACACAACTTGTCCTGAGTCCTGAAGGGGCTCGGTGGGCTGCCTGAACAAAGCCAATGGCATAGACCCAAGGACCCAGCCGGTGGAGGTGGAGGTCGGTCGACGAAGCTTACATGTACGTATTCGACAAGGCTTAGCTTGCGGTCTCTTTAAAAACCTCACCCGGCTACCTGCGGCTGCTGCAAGGCACCGAATACGATGACAGTCGACGATGGGTCGGCTTCCTGAAAATGGCTTGACAAGACCCTGAAACTCGAGCAGAGGGTAGCTTGTGTCGATGCCCGTCTGGTGAGGGAACGGAGAGCTGTTTGACCGGCTGCGACGGAGAGACGGGGGTAGGTAATTGATTGCTATGCGACAGGTCATCTCACCCGAGGCTCTCTGCATCTAGTATCCAGAGACCAGAGCAGAAACGACATGCCACTTTTCTTTGTGCGGAGAATTATACTTTGCACGCAATCCTGTGTGGAGGTGCTGAGCAGCACAAATATCGTGGGATGCAGTCTTGGCAATGTCGGACAATGTCGGAACCTTGAGTCGGAAAAATGGGGATGAGACTAGAGCTCAAAGATGTGACAATGCTCATCCCCACAGGTCCACAGCGCAACACGGCTCCTTTGCGGAGACTCGGAATTTTAGCTCCTTTGGTTATCAGTCTCAGCTGGTGCAGTGTATCTCACCATGAGACTCGCCCCCTCCTTGATGGAAGGCATCGCTGGATGGTCAGAGGCTCCTCTTTCGCTGGGACCTCCCCGGTTGTGGTCCAAGAAATCGAGCCGCAGCCGCAGCGACTACACAATGCCTACCTAGTCAGCTATCATGGCACGACAGCCGACGGTGCTGCATTGTGCATGCAAAAAGCTGGAGCCCCGCGAAGCTTGTCGGAGATCTTGAGTCTAGACCCCTTGATCTGCGGTTAAGCGGACTGGTTGACGGCTACTGTACCAACAACAAGACTGACTCGCTGGGAGATACTGGGAAACTGGACAATAGGCACACGTTTTCCGACGAGCTAACTGGTCTCATTAGACAACCCCCCCCTAGTCCATCTCCAGTTGCCGTCTCTGGAGATGCTGTCGGGATTCGTCCCGGGGGCTCGCCGGCACAATAAACGCCCTCGGGTATTCCTTGATTCCTCCAGGCATGTGGTCAAAGAGCCTCACTTCTCACACCACGTGCTCGTGGGGGGCAGGCCTCAATACTCAATGGTGGAGTCCGTGGACGCGGCGAGCCGAGATGAAGCTCTTCGCAGAGGTCCACAGGAGCTCGCAACGAAAGTGACGCAAACTGACACATGAAAACGCAATTCTCAGGAACAAGGCCATGAAGTCCCAATGCCCAGCTCTGAGTCCTTTATCCTGACATGGGAAGCGAGATGCGACGGGGGTTGTCTGGGCAAGCGGTCCAGTCAGGGAGCAACGTGGCCACATCCCATCGTCAGAACTGGGGCTCCGACAGAGCCGCCGCCGGGCATTTGTGAGAATCGTCCGACAAGGTGAAGCACAGAATCCCGTGGGGCCGCGCAACACTTCGAGAGGCTGAGAATGGCGGCTCGGGTACCGCACCACAGGGTCGAGAACTCGACGACCCCCAATCTCTGTAATTGAGGCTGTGCCGAAACCAGGTCCTCGGTTCAGGGCTGATGCATTGGCCCTCGTTATTCTCGACATGGTTTTCCGCATATTCTGGTTGGACGAACAAACCGTCGGCGAACCACCATCGCGACGGGCAAACGTCAGGGATGGGATCGCGCGCATAGCGGGTGTTACAGAGGCATTTAGCGACAATATTCAACTGGCGCCGCCGCGACGTAGTTGAAAGAAACAGAGACGATAGCAGTGCTTGTCAGCAATGCACAATGCGATAGGCGGCGTTTAGGGGTCCGGTACGAAGTACATGACTACGTAGGTATGTGCTCAGAGCGGCGTCCTTGGCGTCCATGCCTCCGTCTGACGGCTCGGCTGCCACTCCCGAGCAACATGCGCAACCCCGAGCTACCATTCGCACAACGCCGGACATGGCGGTTCCGAGGACCGAAGGGGGGTGGGCGGCTTAGGTCTCCGTGGGTCAGGATAAGATCTGAGATCACTTGCCCCGGAATCGCCAGAAACAGCTAGTGGTCTGGGGTTACGACAGGCATCAGGCTCTTGGAACCCGGGGGTGAGAACGCCAATTCGCAATGGGAAGTTGGAGAAGAAGGGAGAAAGCGTCCAGGTTGACAGGCCTCCGGGCCGTTGACCGTCGCCCTCTTCTCTCCAAGGTCCCGGGCTGGAATTCCCTTATCTGTCGAAGCCGGACACAGTCCGGCACGATGTTGACCTGGTGGCGTGCTAAGCAGGGAGGCTACGGGGACTAGGGCGGCTGCTAGATGGCTTGCAAATCCCTACCATCTGCCGTCGGTACGGAGTACCTCAAGGTGTGATGGGCATGAGCCGGAAGGCTTATCACCCCCACGTCTAAGTCGTGAAGGCCGCAGCATCCCTGGCGGCAGAGGTCGATTTTGAGCCAGCCCACAGCATGTGAAGCGTTGGAGGCGCATCCTACAAAAGGAAGTCTGGGGAAGGGGTTTCCTGTTTCTCCGCTGTCACTCACACCTGAGAAGATGGAGGGGCCGAAAGGGGGCACCCAGTGATTGTGGACGAGATACGACACCGCTGAGCAGCAACGCGACGAACAGACTAGCCGCGGCCCTTCTTGGATGGCACCTAAACTCTGGAGTCGTCTGCTCATCCGAACCGCGCAGGGTCTGACTTCTAGACCGAGGATAACGATTGTCCGGGGAGGGAGCGGACATGAGGAAGTTCGAGCCAAGTCAAGCCCTAGGGCGGACGGGGAGGGCCTCAGGGCACTTTACTGTTCCGGGCGTTCCAGCCCCGGAAATAGCAAACAAGGCGCTGACGATAGGTACCTGGCAGATGGTGCACTTGCGAAGTGAGACCAAAGACGGGGTGATCTGACTCTGGGCACCGCGCTTATCGCGATGAATGGCTAAAAACGCTGAAGTCGTCGGAGCGAAAATGGCGATAGCGACTAGCACAAGGCGCCAGCAAATGTCTAGTGGCCCTAGATAGTACTAGGCTGATGGTCCGCGCCTAGACGGCAAGGAGGAAAGCCTGGAGTTGCGGACACAATTTTGCATTGGAGGGGTCCTTGATGGCCCTGGAGGTGTCTGGTGATGATAGCTTGTTGCTTGGGCCAGCGCAGGCCAGGGAAGTCTTATCATTATGGTGCCAAGTGGTGAGTCCAGAACAACACAACCCCACAGTGAATTTTGGACCACGGGGTTGCAGATTGCGGGTTGCGGGTTGCGGGCTGCGACGTCGGTCGAGTCTAATTTACTTGTATTCGATCATCATCTCGCTATCGTGGAGACGGGACAGAGGAAGAGGGGGAGGGGGGCACCGAAGAAACGTGGAGGCGAGGCGGGTACCGGCATTTCGAGGAAGTGAGAGAAGGGGAAAGGTAGGAGCCAATCTGGGGACGGATGTGGCAGCCTGGGGTAGTACGACGCGGGCGGAATTTCTTCTTTCCTCCTTAATTAGCATCATGCGTAAGAGACAGAAGTCGGAGGTGGAAGAAGAAAAAAGCAACGTTGCGGATGTGAGGATAAAGTGTCAGAGTGTCAGAGTGCCAATGTCAGAGCGCCGGAGAGTGTCAGAGTGCCAGAAGGACAGTGCAAGTTGAGAGCTCGAACGGAGGTGGCGTACTGCTGAGGCATCAGGGTATCACCACAATAATTATCCCAACAAGAACCTGGAGGGACTGGACTTTCCCCGGGAAGTTAACATGAGAAACAAGCCTTTGTTGATGACACACCAGTTCGCGAGGGCGTACGCATACCCCGCCAAATGACTTTAGCACTAGGAATAGGAATCTGGTAGCCTTTTTAGCATCATGGACGGATGGAAGGATGGAGAGAGGTCGTTGTAATTACTGGGGAAGAGCGGCATGCGAGACGGCACAAGCCTTGGCGTTGATTAGCATTTCGTTTAGTGTCGGTGGCATGATGAAAACAAACAATGGACTTCCAGGACTATCGTGAGGGTATGCATAATATCTTTCAGCACCCACAAAGCACGAATACCCGGTACCTATTCGTACTTAGTACCACTTTCTGACCGACAGTTGAGAGCAGAGTGCATGTGCATGACGATGAGGTCAACGAGCGCTCATGCTCATCAGCCAGAGATCCATTGTTCGACGGGGGAGCCGCTGTGGCCCATGACAGAGCACGGAGTACGGGGTGGCTATCGAATCGGCGGCGGCGGACGACGAAATACCGTACAACAAAGTCTTGCACAACAACGAGAGACAGGGACACGCAGGGCAGCATGAGAGTGTCAGACAGCGAACCACACCCGATGGGTAATTATTTCATGACTCGCAGTTGCACCTAGGTATCCGGAGATAGGGGAGGGAAAACCTGGGGGAACTGGGAGCGAAGGCTTTGGAATGGAATAGTAGAGGCCAATCAGTCAAGCACGACACGGCAAGACTGCGCCCCACGCGCGTACCTAGCCAGGGCTTAGTGAGGGATAGAGTGAGGAAGGTGAAAGTGAGAATGCGGGTGAGAGAGCGGGTGAGAGAGAGCGGGTGATGATGAGACGATATATGGATAGTACATACTAGTACTTACAGCAACAACGAGAACTATGACTGCCGTCTATCGACTCGGTATTGAGTACAAAGTACACATTTGTACTACAATCTATCTCGTCAATAAATCCAGAATAATTCGACAAGTTAATAAAACCCCTCAGTTTCCTTTCCTAGGTATTGTGCAGGGCACATCTCCTCACCACGACAGCCGGCACCGGGGGCATGGAGGCGCTTCTGGAGTCTGGGCGGCCGGCGCACGGGGGGCGTGCACGGGGGCCAGCGCCTTCCACAGTTACCTGTTTTAGAGGGAAGGGGCGGGGCGAGGGGGTGTCATCGCAGCAATGGATCCCCAATGGATCCTCAGTCGTCCGCCCCGCCCGCCTCCAGGGCTCTTAGGCTGCCCCAGTCCGCCGCCCCAGCCGTGGACGGCGCCAGCGGAGATGGACGCTTTCACCTTGGGGGCTTGGGCTTGCAAAACACCACACGGTTCCAGGGCGGTTTCTGGGCGGTTTCTGGGGGAGGGCGCTTCGATGTACCTCCTGCCGAAGCAACTTCCAGTCGTCCTCCGCATCCTCCAGGGTTCCTGCTTCTCCCGGGGAAGAGACGCACCCCTCGCCGTGGCTGTAACACTCCACGCTCCACGCTCGGTATTCGTACCAGCTGGAGATCCATCATGGCACCCCCACCCCCCCTTCTCCCCCTTCATGTTCTCCAGCCATGGGGTGCCATCCACGCTCCATCGTGCTCCCCATTGACGCCCACTGGACGGGCGCCCCAATCCCTCAGTTCCCTGCAGCGGTACACCGGACGCCCCCCAGCGTTGCAAGTTGTCTCCCCCTCCTGTTTTACCATTGCCTGCAGCGGGTTCAGGTACCCAGAGGTGCTCCCACGATCCTGCCCCGGGGGGTCGCCCGCTGTATGCCCGCTAAATGCCCGCTGTATTTGGAAAATGCCACTAGCACCAACCCGGCCGAGCCCGCCCGCACCTCACCTTTTATAACCATTTCATCCCCCCCCGTCCCCCTCCAAAGATTCCCGTCCCAAAAATTGCTGCACCAGAGATCCTTCAACACCTTCCCAGCACACACACACTCACAACCTTGGAACTCACCAACAACATCTCGCTCCTCGCAGCTGGCTTCCCGCCCGCCCAACGAAGACATCACGAATACCTCAATCCTCTTCCCGCCGCACAGGGACTCGCGACTCTCAGCCCTCTCACGGCTCCCTGACTATCTCGTATCCCGGACCACCTTTGCCTGTGTCGGTCACATAAAGGCGGATCACATGCAACGAGCACAGTCGGCCGTGGATTTTTCCAACCTCTTGAATCCTGCCTCACCGGCCGATCAGGACAACGATTACCCTCCCCAGGGCGACGGCGACATGGCTACCGTAGCCGTCACCGTCATCAAGCCTAACGGGCCGCTCCCGGGCTCCCAGGCCTCGGACAGCTCCAATGAGTTGCCCCGGCCCTACAAGTGCCCCCTATGCGATAAGGCTTTCCACCGTCTGGAGCATCAGACGAGACACATCCGCACCCACACCGGCGAGAAGCCTCACGCCTGCCAGTTTCCCGGCTGCAGCAAGAAGTTCTCTCGCTCCGACGAGCTGACCCGCCATTCGCGAATTCACAACAACCCCAACTCGAGAAGAGGCAACAAGGGCCAGCAACACCAGCAGCAGCATCAGCATCACAGCCAGCACCAGCAGCACCAGGGCCTCCCGCCTCACATGCAGGACGGCATGATGGCACCGCCTCCAGCTCCCAAGACGATCCGATCCGCTCCCACCTCGACACTCGTCTCCCCCAACGTTTCCCCTCCCCACTCCTACTCGACATTTGCGATGCCCCATTCAAACGGCCAGTACAGCCGAAGTGGTGACATTTCCATGCTCGCCAAGGCCGCTCACCAGGTCGAGCGCGAGACCCTCACAGCTCCTCCTCACCATAACTCGAGACATCACCCCTACTACGGACATGGCCTACACAACTCGCGGGGCCATCTCCCGACCTTGTCCGCCTACCACATGTCCAGATCTCACTCCAACGACGAGCCCATGGACGACCACTACAACGGCGCTATGCGACATGCGAAGAGGTCGAGACCTAACTCACCCAACTCGACGGCCCCTTCCTCGCCGACCTTTTCGCACGACTCGCTGTCTCCTACCCCGGATCACACCCCTATTGCAACGCCGGCTCACTCGCCTCGGCTGCGTCCTTTCACGGGCTACGAGCTGCCTAGTCTGCGGAACTTGTCTCTTCAGCACAACACGACGCCGGCCCTGGCCCCCATGGAGCCGCACCTCGAGAGCCAACATTTCCCGTCGCCGCCGGCCGTTAGCGCCCCTCGCAGTGCCGGCATGTCATTGTCGGACATTATCAGCCGCCCCGACGGCAATCAGCGGAAACTCCCTGTTCCCCAGGTGCCCAAGGTGGCCGTCCAGGACATGCTCTCGGACGGGTACGGCACGAACAGCGGGCGGAGTTCGACAGCCGGAAGCCTTTCGGGCGGCGATCTCATGGATCGAATGTAGGGCTGACCATGGTTTCACTCTTCCAACGACTTGACGAATTTGGGTTATAGAGATTATAGACAGAGATGGCGTTTACAGGTTACCAGAGGACGGGTTATGTCCTCCTCACTGAATAATGGGCGGCTATGGAGGTTCTTGTCGAGTATAGATGGCGGACTGGTGGATACCAGCCCTCGCCTTGCGCGTCTTGATTATTTTGGGCGGAACTAGATTATTTCGGTTGCGGAGCACTTGGATTCTCGCCTCGGGCTTGCCTCGGGGCTGTTGTCGAGGGCGGAGGGCCACCTCCGCCCCTGATGGGAAAAGCAGTCACAGTATTAGATATACCAGTTTTTCGAAAACTCGACTCTTCATTTTATTTATTTTGCTCGTCCGTTTTGTTAATAGGGCTCTAATTCTCTTCTCCTCGCTCTTGTGCTTTGTCTATGCTTCGTTCTCTCTTGTAACTCTAGGTGCGCAGCTAGGCATTCGGTGCTCGGGCGCGCAACCCCGACGGCGATAGACTAGATGGCGAGCGAAACTTTCGATTACTACTCAATAGACTAGATACGATAGAACTGTTCAACGGGCGCAAAGCCACTTAATACGTACTGCATGGGCAGAGTCAAATTGGAGCTCATGTTTGTTCAAGATTCGACTACAAACCGATAGATTCAAATTCCATACCTAGTGTACGTACCGGTTGACCGGTATCAACACCCTGAACTGACACCCATACATTTCCTGCCGGGATGTCGTCATCCATGTTGGAATTCACATTTACGTAGGGAGCGAGTAGAGCTGTGAGTCAACGCGGCACATGTGATTTCGAAACACACTGTCACTCACTTGCCCTCCACCCCCTCCACTGAACATGAAGTCAACCCCACATGATGGCTGAGAGTGATCACCGTCTATCATTCACGGGACAGCCCAACAAGAGCAAAAAAAGAAAATAGTCAGATGTCGATAACCCATCACCGTCACATGGGGAAGGCCAAAGACACGGATGGGAGCCCCCCATTTTCCTTGCCAAGGGAGCAGGTGGCTGCATAGATCCCCCACCGAGATGTTCTTCTCGCTGTGGTTGTGAAAGGGGGTGGCCGTCGTCGCAACCCGGATGCGGCGGCGGCTTCGTGTCGCATGTTACTTCTCTAGACATTCTTTTTATATATATTGCGTAGTGTATCTGTACCATGTGTACAATATTGGTTGTTCGCGTCTCGCCTCGCACAATCCGGGGGCGGAAGCGAAGAGGCCGCTCAGCCTCCCCTCCCCCAGGATTGATCCCGCGCGCCACACACATTACACATGCACACACACACCCGGGCCGAGTATATCGCTTCCTCATCAGCCGTCTTGTGCGAAACACCAACTTCCACGTCGTTGTTTGGGCCGTGGCCCAGCGCCAGGGATGTCACAAGGCAGAGCGGGATGGGCTCTTCCGTGGGGGTACCGGGCGGCAGCGCAAGTTGCATCAACAAGGAGGGAGAGACAGAGAGGTATCATCATTAAGGCGGTCGCGGGGGGCGGCCAGTCAGGATCATAACATGTCAGGGAATCATGCAAGTTCCGTCGCATCGCGGGTGTTAGGAAATCTCAATTTAGCTGACTGGCTGCCCTACATGAAAAAGGTGCTCGCCAGTTTAGACCTGTGTAGCGAATGTCAGCTTCTCTCGCTGCCCGAGACGACGAGGCAGCTACACCGCCAGACGGGGCGTCGGCGAATAGGGACGCTGGGCATTGCCTGGTGTGGTGTGTGTGTGTGCGGTGTCAAGGGGTTTCGCTGCATGACAGCCCCATCGCCCCCGTGTTTTCATGTTCTCTTGCTTATTCTTTACTTTTCTGGGGTTGGGAGGTGTTTGTGTGGCGGTATCGTGGAGAGCTGGGTTGGTGGTTGTGAGGCGAGGCGGCGTGATGCAGGAATGCTGAATCAAGGCTGATGAGACTCACTCACACTCTTCACTCTCTCACACTCTGACACACTTTCACATGAGGTACACACGTACCTACGTTTAGTACGTACATGTCTCCTTTGGGCTACGTATTGGATTTCCGGGGTCGGCTCAGCCACCTCCACCTCCATCTGACTCAGGGGGCGCTTCCGTCGAGTATTATCTCTGAGCCACCATAAGGAGAGATAGGAACGGCCGACGACGATGAGGCAACGACACCATACTCAGCCTAACCAGATGCGCAGCTCGGACGATATTATCACTTCAGACGATGCGGGACACAACAAGGCTAGGCATAATTACGGCAGAATCTGAGCCTGGGGTCTTCCCATCGATGAAGCGCAAGCGCCCGAATGAATGGCTTGACTCCCGTTGTCAACAAGGCAGCAGCATGAAGATTGCCAGTTTTTCTTTTCTTCTTTTTCTTTCTTTCCAGGTTCTTGATCGGGGATCCCCACGCCGGGGTCGAGGCACACACACTCACACACACACACATCCCTGAGATTACAATTAAATGTGGGGGTGGGGTATTGGTTGGGCCACGGCATCTTGCCTACGGTACATGTATTCGTGATGATGGTGAGAACCTTGTGTGGTGTGGTTGGTGGTGAACGTGATGGTGGTGGTGGTGAGGCGGCCAACAATGACTGTAGGACGTCGACACTGCCGCGATGAGGCAACGAGGAAAGGGAACACAAAATGTTCCCCATTGACAGGGGGAGGCACACCCTCCGTTGGTGACGCCCTAGAAGCTGGGGAAGACTACTCGATAGACAGCCCGACTTCCAGGTTATTGGTGACGTTTGCATACTCTGTACGAATACTGTATCTACATACTCAAGCTCCGTTTGCTGTAAGGGGCCCAGCACTCCTCATCCGTGCTATCAACAACAACCCCCTTCATCTGTGCTATCAACACCCGCACGCAGACAACAGCAACAACAAGGCCCGATTCCCAACTCGTCTCATCTCTTTCCAGCAGCCCACGGCCTTCCAAGTCCGGGGGGCGTCTCTCCAGACCCCCGGCTGAATAGCCGACGACATCACACGCCCCCGTTGCATTTACTACTGTCCTTCATACTGATCCCTCTCAGCCGGCTAAAGGCAGCCCCAGGGCCCCAAATCTGGATAGCGGACGTGCCTGACAATCAACACCCGGACCTGATACGGCAGTGGAGCTTGTTTTGTGTGGGCTAGCCGCCGTGGACATGGAGCTTATCACCGCCAGCTGGTCGACACGATAACAGTACTGTACGAAGTACAGCAACGGCGTGATATTGTCAGCGTCGCTGATCCGTCGTCATTGAGCTTGTTGCTGCTCGTTGCGTGGTCTGTTGACTTGCTGCTTCCCGCCTAGACACTTCGGTCCGACGGTCCAACAGGCATCGGCGCGAATGTCACGATCGGCCGTGGAATGACGACAGAAGCCCCGTGGGAAGACACCATCGGCACCTGTAGGATTAGGTACAGTAGGTAGATATTATTCGGAGCTTTGATCCCCGACTCTCCCCCACGCTGTGCCCAGAGATTGAGATCAGGGGGGGGAGCATGGATCGCACGGGAACCTCATTAAGCAACGCCGCGCTCTATGGGGCTTCCTTTTATGGGGTTGTGGAGAGCCCACGCCGAATGGAGGTGATTGACTGCCACGACTTCATGAGGGCCTCGTTGGTGGTTTGATCTGCGCCAGACTCGAGTTCCATGTCATTTTGGAGATCTCGATGACTTCCTGCAAACTCCTGAATAGGAACAAGCACCCGTCCTCCTTGCATACCTACATACTTCGTACATGACCTCCCTCACCTTACACGTCGGTACATACTCAGTCCTGCGCCTGTCAGCGACGGGGTGACTGTGCGTACGCCGCCTGCAAAGGGGCGTTTTGCTGTCATAGATTGCCAAGCTTGTTGGCTGTACTTTGCATGATGGGATGGATCATGGCATTGGTTAATGCTTCGGCTTCGGGGGCCGGTCAGGATAGAGCTGTCCCTTTGATTCCCACCTCTCCGGCAGGCTTCTGGTGAACTGTAGTACAACAATGCCGCACACCACACCAGGAGCTATTCAGCACTATGAATTGATGACATACGTACTAAAAGAACAGTCCGAATTGAGGTTGTAAGAGGGATGATTATTATTTAGAGGGCACCGTATAGCTAGTTTACTTATAGGCTAATTAATAGCTCCTTTTAGCCTGCTTCTAATACTAACCTAGCACCTCTTTAAATATCTCCCCCCTAAATAAATTAGGCGCCTTAGGCTTATAATAGTATTAATTTATTAAGATAATTAAAAAATAAATAACTAAAGATATAAAATAACTATAATAATTATATATTAATCCCTTCTTATAACTATTTATATTATTCTTATAATAAGTTATAATAATATTTCTTTATCTTGTAATTCTTAAACTAATAAACTTAAATAATATATAGCTCTATTTATATTCTAACCTAGCAGCCCTCTAAAGAGCTATCTTATAGCTCCTATAATCTCTATTATAAGCCTCTATTAAAAAAAGGAAAAGAAAAAAGAAAATAATAATAAGTCCTTAAAATCTTTATATAGTGAAATTTAATAGCTCTACTTAACTATATCTCTATATAGACAGTTTCTTAAGGGTTTCTCTTAGCTTTATAAATAAGTCTCTCTAATCCTAAAGAGATCCCTCTAATATTATATTATAGACTAATTAATAAAGATTCTAGTATTAGGCTTTAATAGGATTTAGATTTAAATACTTAAGCACTATATTATATAATTAGTAAGGAAGGTTAGTTAGGGCCTCTTAAAGAGGACCTAAATACTAGAGTCTTATTCTATTAACTATAGGTTTAATATAATTAAAAGGGAACTTAAATACTATGCCTATTATTTAGATAATCCTATAGTATTCTCCTGCCTTTATTAATTAAGTAGGGTCTATTAAGGTTGCCTTATAAAGTATATAGCTACTAGAGTAGTAGTATAGTTAGAGCCTTTTAAAGGCAGATTAGATAGTAGTATAGTTAGATTAAGGGCCTAAACTTATAATATAGTCCTAAAACTTACTTTAATACTATAGTATAGTAATATACCTTTAAATCTTAGTAATATTATTAGGCCTCTATAGCCTATCTATAGGAAACTATATAAGACTACCTATAAAAGGCATTACCTTAATTCTTAAATAAGAGATTAGCTCTAGCCTTAGTTTTAATATTATATTAACCGCCTCTACTAGTTTATAAATATAGGTTAGTTACTAAACTAGTCCTACTATAGCTATCTTATTAAATAGGATACTAATAGCTGCATTTAGCTTACTATTCTAGGACCTATTCTTTAAGGTAGTTAAGGCAATCTTAGGGGTTAGAAGCTTATTATAACAGACTCTTATTTTTAGGATAGCTTTTAGTAAGGCTAGTACTATAAAAGTATCTAATATAGTATAGTATAAAGAGAGGCCTAAGGTAAGGATATTATTAAGCAGATAGAGGGAATAGACTCTAGCTATACCTACTAAGACACCCTAAGTATTTCTTAGCTATATTATTATAATATTAAGTATTAAAGCGGGGATTAAGTATATTCTAATTCTTTTCTAAATATTAAGAGTATTTATAGTAATTTGCCTATATAGTTATCTTATAAGAGCTTTATTCAGATAGTGCTCTAGTTTTATTCCTCTACTAATAATAGCTCTATTCTAGTTATAGTGCCTTTAAATGAATTAAGTAGGATATATATACCTGCTTATCTTATAGTTTTTTATATAGTAAAGAAAGTGGGGGAAGTAGATAAGAAATATAGCTAGTAATACTTCTAATATTATATAAAATAGTACTATTTAATAAGTATTTTAAGGAGCCCTCTTATTAGGCTTTTAGTTAGCTTCCTTAGGCATCTATCCTACTTATTCTAAGTTAAAATATACTATAATAGCTCTATAGGCTAGCTAAAGCATTATTAGATCCTCTAGGAACTTTATAAGAAATTATAAAATTTCTTTAGTAAAGTCTATTAGAAGGTTTATAGCTCTTAGCAGAGAGTAATAGAGATAGAATAAATAGTCCACTCTTTTCTTATTATTATAAAAGGATCTAAATACTAAGCGATAGAGTCCCTTATCTAATCTATAGGCTAGTAAGGGATATAAAGCCTCTCTCTTTAGTAGTTTTTAATAGTTCTTTTAAATAGAGCCTAAAATATTTAAAGTGTTTAGGAATTATTATTTATTTAAGTAGATATACTATTTCTATATTATAAAGTTTCTAAATATTATAAGATTATAATATAAAATAGTATAGTTTCTTATTATTACTCTAAAAAGGACTGTTTTTATAGGTAGGCCTATTAAATTATTTTTTTAAGCTAATTTGATCCTTATATTAGTTCTGTCTTATTAGATATAGGATTATAGGGTTTCCTAAGTTAGCATCCTATTTAATAAATAAGCTTCTTATTTTATATTAAGGTTCTATTCTATTATTAAGTCCTAGCTATCCTATTAGAACTAGATCCTTAAAAGGCTTAATCTATAGGATATAGTAGCACCGGATATAAACTCTAAAAAACTAAAGATTTAATAAAAGGAGCTATAGTACTATCTTTTAATTAGGGTTTATTACTAAAGGGACTAATAATTCTATAGTTATTTAAAAAGATATCTATATAAGAGTATAGTAAGAACCTATAGAGGTAGTTATAATAGCATTCTCTTTATAGCTATAGATAGGTACTTAGTTTAAATAAGAGTAGACTATCTAATTATTAGGTTTCTTTTTAGGGTTAGGCTATTCTTAGGCATAGACTTAGGGCTTAGCTTATAAGTTAGGATCTATTGCCTCTCTATTTAGTATATCTAAGCTATTAATATAAATAAAACTAAAAGAGTTCTAAAAAACTAAGTTATTAAGCTTAATTAGGCCTAGCTCTATTACTCTAAGCTTATAAGGCTTATTCTTCTTACTATTCTTATTCTTAGATATAAGATACTTAGAGCTATTATTAAAAAGGCTTTCTCTTACTAGTTTAATAATAGCTCTCTTATTAGTAGTAATAGGGGGTTTTATAATAGCTTTTTTACTAATAGTAATAGCTATCCTAGCTTCTCTAGCGATTTATTACTATAAGGCTTCCTCCTTATTCTACTATTATATTTATTATTATTTATAATACTTTAAGGCATCTGCCTTATTCTACTATTATATCTAGCACTTATAATTATATTTAGCTCCCTCTCTAATAAGCAGCTATACTTATTATTATTATTTAGGGTTTAGTTTTATAATATAGTCTTATATCTATTCTATTTATTATTAATAAGCCGCTTCTTTATTTAGTTTAAATCTCACTCCTATACCTAAGAAAGGGAGCTTCTTCCTATTATTAGAAGCTATAATAGTTATATAGTTTAGCAGGTAGCTAACTATAATTAGGCTCTTCTAATAATCTCTAGGCCGCTAAGTTATAGCTCTTTTTTAGACTCTAAAAGATTAGGTAAAATAATAATAATTAGATATAATAGTTAGGTAAAGTAATTAAGTATAATAAGTAGAGATCTCTATAGCTCTATAAGTATAGGTAGTTAAGTAATAGTAATATATTTAATACTATCTTAGAGGGTAAATAGAGTAGTATAGGGGATAAAGGTATTATTATAGGTAGATTTTAATAAATCTGCCTTAGTAATAATAGCTATCTAGCGGCATATACTACCTATTATAATTTATAGTTAAGCCTAGCCTTAAAGGAGCCTAGCTATATAGCAACCTCTTCTTAAAAGTTAGGCAAAAGGGATCCTTTTATTAGTCTCTAACTCTAAGTAACCTGTTCTTAGTTAGAAAAGCTTTAAGTAGTCTTTATACTAATTATAACTCCCTCTTTAAATATAAGATCTATCTAATTATAAGAGTTAATATAATACCTAACTATAGTATTCTATAACTTAGAAAGGATCTCTCTATTAAGCCTTAAGCTTAGGGGGTTTCCCTTTCTTAATAATTATAATTAAATCTTCTGGCTTAAAGAGTTTTATATCCCGCTGCATATAATACGCTCTTCTAGCCTTAGCCTCTAGAGCTTTAGCTCTATAAATCTTATCTTATATCTTCTTTATTTGCGCTATATATTAAAGTACTAGCTTTGCCTAGGTCTTCTCTAATAGCTCTTTTATCTCCCTTTTTAAAGCCAGGCTAAAAATAGTAGTATCCCCTCTACTAAGGTAAGTTCTAGCATATAGTGCCCTCTTTTCTATATTAAATAGAACTTTAGTAGGACTATACCCTATTACTTAAATATAGCGGTTATTTATAGCCTTAGCTACTAATTATAGGTTTTAGTCCTAATTTTAAATCCTTTTATTTATCTTACTTAAGACTAATTAAATAATTTAGTTAGTAATCTTTATTATTCTTATAGACTAATAAGACTAACTTAAAGCTATAGCTATATAGGAGCTAAACTACTAAACTCTTAGTTTAAACTTATCTAAGATAAATACTAACTTTAGGTCTAAGTAGAAGGTAATTAGAACCAGGACCCCTATTAATATCTATAACTTAACTAAAGCTAGGGCTTCTAAGGCATTAGTTCCCTTATAGGCAAATATTCAGATATAACACAAGAAATAGTCTATTATTACTAGTAAGTGCCTCTTCCTTATTAAAGTAATTAGGAAGAGTCCTATATAATTAATCCTAATTACTAGAAATAGCTTTATTATAATAATAAATTAGTTAGATATAGTAGGCTTATTAAGAGTAAATTAGGCATACTTCTAATACTTTATAATATAGTCTATAATATCTTTAGCAAGCTCTAGCTAGAAGATATATTAAGCTAGAGATTGCCTTATTAAATTAGCTTTAAAGTAACTAGCTTTATTATAAGCCAGCCTGAGAATATAAGCTATATAAATCCTTAGTAGATACTAAATCTATCTTTTATAATGCCTCTTTTATAAGGTTTCTTTATTCTTTTTATACTAAGTAATAACTAATAATAACCTCTAAGTTTTATAGTAATTTAAATAATCTAGAGTGGTTCTATTCTTTAAATAGTATATTATACCTTTATATTAGAGATTTTTTATAATCTCTTCCTAGGCAGGTTAGGTATTATTATTTAGTTCTATTACTAGTATAAGGCTAGTTATTCTAGCAACTACTTGTTTTTATCTAGGGGCGCTTAGGTCTATAATATAGCTTCTTAAGTCCTCTGCAGGCTCTTTAGCAGCCTCTATCTCCTTTTATACCTGCTTTAGCAGCTCTTTATATCCCCTCTTTCCATCCTTTTAGAGCTAGGACTTATTATCTACTATAGATCCTATTCTCTTTAAAAGGGCTCTATTCTTATAGCTTTAAGATAGGAATACTATCCTTAATAACTTATTTGCGGCTTTATTCTGCTTTTTTTTTAATAAATTCAATTTATATCCTAAGTAGCCTTAACTCTATAACCTAGTATATATAGATTTTATTATATAAGAATAATAGAAAGAACTATATTAGCAATTTATAATTAGTATAGATAACTAATTGCTTAAAGATACTAAAGAAATACCTATACTTGCAATAGAACTTAATAATAGTATATAATTCCTGTTTATAGGTTTTATAATTCTGCTGGTATTTAGTAAAGAGAAAGGAGTTATAAAGAATAGGTACTAAGATCCTATCTTATATTTAGAGAATAATATAGCTAGCTTTAAAGCTACTAATATCTATATATATATATATAGGTATATTAAATAGAAAGCTATATAGTTTAATAACCTCTTTTGCTTTTTCTTTTAGTATAATAAAGAAAACTAATTTAGATAGACCCTATCTCTACTTAATAATTTCCCTAGTTATATAGTGTAATAGTCTGGTGATTTTAGTATAATTTTTAATCTACTTTTAGTATAGTCCTAATACTCTTAGGAAGGCTCTTATACTAGTCTTAGAGTTTAGAACTAGCTACTTTTTTAACTTGGCAGATTACTCCGCTTTTACCTTTAGGATTCTACTAACTCAATAGACTTATCCTATAGCTATAATTTCTTCCTATCCTAGCTTTAGCTTCTTAAAGCTTAGCTTTAGAAGGGACTATAATAATTAGAGTAGTAAATAGTTCTTAATAAAGGCCTATTATTCCTTAAAGATATAGTGTTTTATAAAGATATTATTTATATAGTTCTCTAGTAGCCTTAGCATTTTATAACTCTAATATGCAAGTCTAAATAAGAATAGCTTTATATATAGCTTTAGAATAAGCCTAAAGGCAAGTTTTATTACTTTTATTATAGTAAAGCTAGTAGACTAGGACCCTTATAGTATTTAGGTTAGTTAGAGTTATAAGTACTTAGGTATATAAAAGGCAAAGACATGCCTCTATTCTAAATCTATAAGAATAGACTAATATGCATATTTTAAATTAAAAATACTATAGGACCTAATTTATAGGTCTAAAAGGTTATTATAGAGCTCTATTAGATAGGGAATTTAAGTTCCTAGCATATCCTCCTCTATATAGCTATAATTAAATATAAGTCTTTATTCTGCCTAAGCATCTAATTTATCCTTTAATACTAATATAGGCTTAGCCGCCTAGTCTAAAAAGGCTCTATTTATAGCAGCAGTAAACTTATATATCCTAGACTTAATTCCCTTTTTAATTAGAAGATAGAGCTAATATCTTTAGGCCTCTATTTACTATCTCCTAAAGGAATAGTTCTATAGCTTAATACCTGCTATTAGCTATAGTTTATAGGTATAAAGGTCTATAGGGGGTATATTAGCTATTATATTAGCTCCTAAATCTCTATAAGTCTATAAGATCTTCTTTATATTTTCTTTTATATCTTTAGGTATAAGAGGTCTAAGTTAAATGCTGCTTATTTCGAATTACTTATCTACCTTAGCTAGAGGTATCTCTATATTAACTATATATCTTAATACCCTCTAAGCTATAAGGAACCCTCAGCTAGGACTATTTGCTGCTAGTCTAGGCTAGTTATCTGCTATAAGGGGTAGTAGCAGCCCTGCTTAATTCTTTAACCCCGAGCCCTTAAGCTTATATAAGCTTATTTCTTTAGGTTCCTTAGATAGGAAACTATATATTATTCTCAGCCTAAAGGCTTTCTAAAAGTTATTGCAAATATTTAGGGCTTTAGTAATCCTAGGGGCATAGCTAATAAGCTATAATTACTAGAGCCTTAATTACTACTTAAATAAGTTCTTTTTACTTATTTTAGGTATTATATTTTAATATCCTAGTCTTTTTATAATATGCCTAGGTTAATTCTATTTACCTAGTTTTTTAAGGAGTCTAAATTTATATTATTCTTAGTGCTTATAGAGCTATTTAAGTTCTTATCTAAAGTTTCCTCTTTAATAGTAATATATTAGTTAAATAGAGCCTTTTTAATAGCCCGGCCTAGCCGGCCTAGGTTAGTATCTGGCCCTAAGATTAGGATCTATTTCTTCTTATAAATCTTTAATAAATCTTAAATTAGATGTTGCAGTTCTCCTATAGTTTAGTTACTAATTTCTAAGGCTCCCTTTTATATATTAAAGACAGCTCCTATATTATAGAGCTATAGTATGCTTAGAATTAAGAGGGTATTCTCTACCTAACCTTCCTAATTAAGGCAAATAAGAGCCTATTACAGCCTCTAGATAGCCTTATATATTACTAGCAAATATATAAAATACTCTATAGGGGTCTATTATTTATTAGCATAGGTTATCTTTAACCTATAGAACCTAATAGTTATAAGGTCCTAAATAGGGACATCTAGCTTACAGACTAACTTTTTAAAGATAATATTAGCCTCTGATCCCTAATCTGCCTAAATAGCTCTAGCTAGAAAGATATAGCTATTACTATAATAGATCCCATATTTAATAAAGATATTTATATAATAGGTCTATTCTTATAAGCCCTAAGTTAGGTAGTAGGTATTTATATAGTTAGGGTTAGTAGCTTATTTTATAGTATTTAGATAGGCTCTAATAGCGCTAATAGCTTTCTTCTTTTCTTTAGATTTCTTTTAGGGCTCTATCTTTTATAAGCTTAGGTATTTAAAGTATTTAGCTCCCTCTGGATATATCTACTATAGCTCTATAAGATTAATAGTTATATTAAAATAATAAGCTATCTTAAGCTAGTTAATAGGACCTAGGCCTTCCTGCGCCTAGATTTATAATAGACTGCTAATGCCTTTATCTATCTTTTAAGACTGCTCTGCTAGATTAATAGGTTCCTCTAATATTATTGCAGATTTATAATAAAATAAAGGGCTAGCAGTATTATTCTTATTATTATTTAGAAGGGAGAGAATGGCTATAGAGGCTCTTTTTCTCTTCTTTTAGGCTGGCTCTATCTTAGTAATATATATTATAATTCTTAGAGACTTCTCTATAAAATAGTTCAAGTTACCTAGGCTCTCCTAGGCATTTACTAGCAGTCAGTCTAGCTTGGCTAGTATATAGGTCTTATAAGTGTCCTGATTATTTACTCTTAGGGCTTTTATCTTATCTATTAGCATATCTTTAAATAAGCCTATCTATAGGGCAAGTATAATACTTATTGCCCTAATAGACCCTTAAATAGCAAGTAACTCTAACTAATTAATCCCTATATTAGTGTCCTTAATATTAGTATCCTAAAGAGTTAAGAGACTATTAGTTAATAATTCTAAACTCTTAGATCTATTCTCCTTTAGAATATCTTAGTAATAGAGCTAAATTAAATATATATTTAGGGTTCCTAGCTATAGCTGTCTCTAATTATTAGCTAAGTTCCTCTATAGAAAGATTAGGGCCTTTAAGTAGGCTCTCTCCTAGGCTTATAGTAATAGAGCTATATATAAGATGCTCTTATATCCTGTCTTACTATAGTTTAGGCAAATAGGCTAAGTAGATAGTAGTTGCTCGGACCTATTTATATATAGGTTTTTAAATATCTTCTAATTCTTTTTAGGCAGTGAAGGATTAAAAGGCAGCTGAGACAGCCTAGACCCTATATAGGTATTAGAATAGAAGGAGCCTATTAGGCGCCCTATTATTAATAGTAGTTAGTTATTTATAGCTAGGGTTAGCATAGTTAGAGCCCTCTTTTAATGCACTTCAGCCTTAGGACCAAGGCTATGGCATCACATGCCGTGGCACATGCCTTAGCACAGGCCCTGTATAGGCTGTGGTGCGCCCACTTAAATAGGAAGACCCTAGCCCATATAGAGTATAGGATCTTTATTCTTCTTATAAGACATATATATACCTAATTAGTTAATACTAACCTTCTTTTCTATATTAAAATAGTAATAATTATAGCTTAATCACTTAACTTATACTAATAATAATATTCTCTAATTTGTCTTACTAAGCCTTATAGCACCTTTCTAACTAATTAAACTAGGAGCTTATACTCTCTTTAACTAGTTACCTTTTAGCTCTTAAAAGCCCCTCATACTGCTAACAGCACTAATACTACTAAGTCAACCTGCGAGCTCCCGCCCACTCGATCCCTCAGAGCTAAGCCTGCTTATATATGTGCTTACCTATACATATATCTAATAATTCTATTTATTAGAACCTTATACCCCTAAATTAATTAAGACTTTTAGCTATTACCCGCGCAAAAAAGGCATATTATAAACCCTGCAAAAGATAATAAGCGCGCCCGAGAGACAGGATTCAAATGCATAAGCTCTTAAATACCTCACTTTTCCTAAAAAAAATCCCTGCTTACTGCGCGTATATATTATAAGCTTACTATATATATAATACCCTTAATTAACCTTAATATTATATTATCTTATATTATAAGTATTGCGATATCTTTAAGTAATTCTATTAATTTATACTTAAAATAATTATTAAGGGCAGTAAAAGAAAAATACCGCCTGCTAAGTAATAGATCTATTTAAAGGAATATTACTGCTTAATAAAGCCAGATTTAATAGGACTTAGATATCTTATATTATATGCTATAAAAGTATAGAGATAATTCTAATAAATAGGCCTTTACCTATCCCTAAGAAAGTAATAGTATAAGATGCCTATACTTAATTTATAAGTATATAAGATAATAGATCTCTATATTAGGCAATATATACTAGTCCTGACTAAGTAAGAGCCTATTCCTACTTAACTATTATAATATAAGACTACTTTATATACTTAAAAGGCAAAAGAGTTTCTAATTTAGAGGTATATAAAGCTTTTGCATATAACTGCCTACATATAATAATCTTATATAGTAATTAAAGCCTTTATAATGGCTTAATCTAACTAAGATAAGGAAGGTAACAGTGGAGGCAGCCCTAGTAATCTATATAGTGTTTTTAGCCCCCTATAGAAAGAATAGTATAGTGGTAGCAGTAACTTTAATCTTCCTAATACCTTATAGTATATTAAGAGATTAGAGTAATTATAAAGATAATAATATTTACTCCTCCTGGCTAAGGATGCTTAGGGAATAGACCCTCCTGCTATAATAGTATAGAATATATATAATAAGCGCTGTCTATATCTCTTAGCTTAAAGAATTAAATTTAAATAATATCTTAAGGAATGCCTAAGTTAATTTGTAATAAATATCTTTACTTTATAAGATATAAGAATCCTTAAGCAAGTCTGCAAAATATACCTTAAAGGTAACTTAGATCCTGCTAAGATTATTAAGATTAGTAACTCTAATATGCCTATATCTAATATAGAGATGAGAGATTTTCTCCCTAAATAGCATAAGAAAATTTAATAGTACTTTATAATTATTAAGATAACTCCTAAGAACTAGCTTCTTATAAGTACTATTATTAATACTACCCCTACCGGTTAATATCTTATAGTATAAGAGCTTAAAGACTCTAATAACTCTATTCCTAATCTAAATATCTCTCTAAGAGAAAGAGATATTTGTCTTAGTAATAAGCATATAAAGGTTATTAATATTAATACTAATAATAAAACTATATATATAACCCCTAATAATAGTTAGGCAGGCTTAGGCAGAAGCCGCCTTACTATATAATAGCTTAAGAGATATCTGAAGTATATTAATAAAGGCGTTACTAAGCGGCCTTTAGGCAGCATTAGCCCGAGCAATAATATAATAAATCCCTTAATAGACTAGTATCTATTAAACCTATATATATAATAAGAATATACTAGTTAATTTAACTTAAGACTGTAGACTGGCTAGAAAGGAAGAAAACTAAGTAACTCCTCTAACTCCTCTTTATTAACTAGCTCTAGTGCTAGTAATTAGAAACTAGCAAAGCCTCAAATTCCTTATGCACTAATAAACCTAATATATATAAGTTCGCTATATAGCGCTAGCCCCTTAAATAACCGCGAGGAAATGCCCTTTTTAGCAGCCTCTAATATATTTGACCTGACTAGAAGGATTAAGAAGGAAGCCCTAGGCACCTTTAATCCTAACTATAAAGATATAGAGCATATAGGTCTAGTTACCAGCCCTATAGGTAAGATGTTTTATACTAATATCTATCTCTTCTATAAAAACCTCAGGATATATAAGAGATATAGGGACTATAGCCTTATTAACTTTTATATATTAATTATTAGGCTAGGTCCGCATTAATAAATTATAGGGGAGCTTAATTAAGAAAGCCGCAGTTAGCTGCTTATAGTAAGTATTAAAACCTTCTATAGAAAGCTTATTAAGTAATTTAAATAATCTACCTATAAACTCCTATGAGAATTTAATAATATTAGATATATAGTCTAATCTAATACTTATAGTATTATCTTATTATAATTCCTGCGCTATAAAGCCACTCTGGCTAAGTAGCTTAAATATAAGAAAGACTATAAGATCCTATAGACTATATACCCCTTAATTAATATTAAAATCTCCTGATTTCTTAAGCATCCTTATAAGAAAATGAAGCTAATAGAGTATATTAAGGACTATAAGGAATATTATGCTACTATTAACTTAATAATTAAAAAAGATTATCACTCTACTTTCTGCGATAACTTTAATTATAACTATAACTATAATAATAATTATTAAGACTACTATAATAATAATTATTAAAACTATTACACCTATAACAATTAGCGAGGCAATAGTAATAACCGCCATAATAATAAGCTATAAAATAACCGCCGAGACTGGCGCCTGTTAAACTGCAATAATTATCAGGAACTAAGACTTTATAATTAAAATAACCGCGATAACTAGAACGATTAAGAGAATCGCGACTTGCGCCTTTATAACCGCGACCTAAGACTATATAAAAAGAAGACCTTATATAAGAAGAAATACCCTATAGAGGAATAATTACTAAAGTTAGGCAATAAGGCCAGTGCCTCAGGCAATAAAAGCAATATATCGCGCTTATTAAAAAGATTTAATAACTCTAAAGCGGCCTATTATAGCTTTCTTATTAATAATAAAGCCAGAGCTTTTGCTAAAGGCTCTAAGTATTATTACTATATATATTAATAGCCCTTTGCCTCTAGAGCACTTTTTTTAGAATACTGCAGTATTTAATAATATATAAAGCTAAAGCAAATATAGTGGGAAACTATACTTATAAAGCCTACTTATTATTATAGGTATAATATAGCCTTTAAGTCGTGTAATAAGTTATTCTAACACTTCCCTATATATATGCCTAACTAGGCGAAAAATAAGACTTCTATAGTAACTATAATTACCTCTAGTATAGATACTATCCTAGTCCTAAAGCCTAAAGCAGTTAAAAGCAGCTAGTATACTTATTTATATATTTAAGCTAAGTCCTAATTTAAAGACAAGACCTTAGTGGAAATCTATGCTAACTCTAGCTATAGTAACCCTATAATTAACTGATATTTCCTGCAAACCCTTAAATATATAGTTAAATAAGTATTACTAGTTATAATAAATGGCTTTATTAGAGGAGAAAAGCTTAATAAATAGGCTATCTTTACTATTTATATTAATAGCTTAAACTCTAAAGGCAAAGGCGCAAAAATAGTAGCCTTTAAAACCTTAGCTTAGGTTAAGAATAATCTCACTTTAATAGCGTTACTTAGAACTGCCTTTCTAAAGCCTTATAAGTATAATATACTATTCTTTGAGAATTGCATATATATTAGAAGCCTATATAACTTTTACTTTCCCTTTAAGATTCTTAGGGCCTGCTAATAAGTCTGCTATAGAGTTATAGCTACTATTAATACTATTATACCCGCAGGCAAGACTATTATTATGCCTGCCTCTTAGAAGGAAGTCCCTAAGTTATAGTCTTATACTTTTTATATAAGCATACCTTAAGTAATAAATGCGTTATTAAACTATAAGTCCCCCCCTAATATTATATTTATAAATAATACTAAGAAAGAGATTTGCATCCGCAACTATTAAAAGATTGGATTTATTAAGGAATATAAAGAAGAGACCTATTTCTTATTAACTTAAAAGACTGCGCTAATAGCTCTTATATATAGTACTATAACCTCAGCTCCTAACCCTATTATAACTAGCAGTGTTAATATTATAGTAATAGTAACTAAGAGAGGTAATCTCACTGCCCCTAAGGCTAATAGCCTATGGTCTCTGCCTTTAGTATCTGCTGAGTTTATAGCTATACTAGAGGCTATAACTATTATAACTGGCGGCTATAACTATAACCCCTAGAAGCCTATAATCCTAAAAACTCTGGCTAATACAATTTTCAGTAATATTAAAGACTTAACCTTACTCTGGAAGTAATGTAAGAAAGCTCTATTAGCAGCCATAGCTCTGCTTATAAAAGAAGCTATTAAACCTCTGCCTAAAATGCCTAATAAGGATATTAAAGATGAGGAAACTATTGACTGGCCC
Source organism: Stylonectria norvegica (assembly GCA_014621405.1). Classification (NCBI taxonomy): domain Eukaryota; kingdom Fungi; phylum Ascomycota; class Sordariomycetes; order Hypocreales; family Nectriaceae; genus Stylonectria; species Stylonectria norvegica. The sequence continues at coordinate 49,128 of JAANBC010000101.1, forward strand.
TGCATGCCTTTTTAAATATATATTTAATAAACTCTGAACTTATTAGAAGAAGTTATTAAGGAGGGTATTTATATTTATATTTATAATAAAGGTTTTATGCAAAGTATTTGCTATCTTTACTGCAAATATATAAGCCTTTAGATTAATATAGGCCTGATCAGACTACCTAATAAAGAAGAGCTTGAAGTCCTACTAATTAATAACTAGCACAAGTATAATATCATATAATAGCTATATCCCTTAGGACTTAAAGACTATATCTTTATTAATAAGCAATTTAATAAGCTTTATAATTAAAATCGTCTTAAATAGATATATAAGCTAATTTTCTTTATAACACCTATCTTTATAGTCTAGCAAATAGTTAATAGCAAGCCTAAAGGCTATATAGTTATAAATCTGCAAGCCCTTAATAAGATTATAATCTCTAATAATTACCTACTACTAAGGCAAGAAGATATAATATAATCTCTAAGAGGCGCTAACTATATTATAGCAATAGATGCCTCTTCCTTCTTCTTCTAATTTAGCATTAAGATAGAATATCGCAATTACTTTACTATAATAAGCTACTAAGGCTTTAAGAGATTAATTATAGCTCTAATAGGCTTCTGAAACTCCCCTGCCTATATTTAAAGATATATGGACAGACTATTAAGGCTATATTAGCATTTTATAAGAGCTTTTATAGATAATGTTATTATCTATTCTATTATTAAAGAAGAACACCTGGAGCACCTTAAAACCCTCTTTAGCCTCTTTATAGAAAGGAACTTAATGATATCGCCTACTAAAAGCTGGATTAGATACCTAAGCATATAGCTTTTAGGCTTCCAAGTTAATGCCTTTGGCTTGACTACTATAGCTAAATAAATAGCTGCCTTCTTAAAGCTTAAGTTCTCTAGTTAATTAAGCAGCTTAAAGCAATATATTAGTATAATAGGGTATATTTATTACTTAATATTCTATTATATATAGCTTGTTAAACCTCTATAATAGCATAAGGTCACCCTATTAGCCTAAGGCTATAAAGACCTTAAGTTCGCAGATAGTAACTTAAATAAGCATAAAGCCTTTACTTAGCAGACTATCTTTAAACCTAATAATAAGAAATATATTAGCTTTAAAGTTTTATAGAAAGAGATATCCTCCAGCTGTATACTCTTATACCTAGACCTAAACTGGTAACTATTTCTTTAGATAGATAGAAGCCTTACTTATAGCTTTAGAGCTATCTTATACTATATTAAAGAAGGCTTTATCTAAAAGGAAGGCATAAATATCCTATTAATAATAATACGCCCTATTATATTCCTCAGCCGTATACTTATAGTAATAGAAATATAATATAGTCCTATAGAGCTAGAGGTCGCATGCCTTATATAGGCAGTTAAGAGACTTTAAATACTTATGCAGTTTTCTGCCCTTTTTATATATATACTTATAGACTATTTAGCTACTAAGCTAATTATTAAGAAGATAATACTTATAATAACTAGTATAAATAGAGCAAACTGCTATCTGGTGGTAGCCTTAATCTATCTCTTTAAATATGATCTTAAGGTCTTTTACCTCCCGGGGGAAAAGAACTTTATCCCTAATGCCTTAAGCCGCCTTGCAGCCTTAGAGACTAACCTAAGTAAAGCCTGTTAATGCCCTAATTATATAGCCTTAGATAATATATATCTAGTCTCTAAAAGCTTTATAACTAATAATACTAAGGTCGCATTTTGCAAAGAATATTTTAAGGATATGTGCTATTTAGTTATTATTAAGGATATTATAGGCAAGGTTCTAACTAATAAAAAGGAACTCTATGGCTATAAGAATATAACTGAATTTTTAAAGCGTAGTATCCTATTCTTTCTTAAGGAAGATTTGCTATATTATAGCAGCGTTAATAACTATATTAGGCTATATATACTTTACTTAATAATTAATAATATATTAAAAATAGCTTATAATAACTAATATCACTTCGGCGAAGACTAAATAGCTAAGGAATTAGCAAACCTCTTAATTTATAACTTTATATAGCGACTTAAAAGGCATATTTACAGATATTAATACTATTGCCTTAGGCAGATAAATTAATAGTAATATATTAGTAACTATCTCTTTGTGAGGGCACTAATTTAATTTATATATACTATTATAATTAATTTTATCACAGACCTGCTGCCTATTTCTTCTAAGAATATGCCCTGGGCTATTAAAGGCTATAATATATATAATTTCCTTATAATAGTCACCTATATAGCATCTAAATAAACTCTCTTGCTTTTTAGTTATTCTACCTACTTAATAGGAGACTAGGTAGTAGTCTTAATATAGCAGTTAATGCTAAGTAACTAGGGCATACTAAAGGTTATTATATTAGACCGCAATAGGAGATTTACCTCCCTCTTTTAGAAGACTTTATAGAAGGCATTTAGCACTAAGCTCGCAATAACTATAGTATACCACCCAGCCGGAAATAGCCTTATAGAGTAAAGGAATTAGACTATTAAAATAGCTATGCAATTTCACTATTTATAACACCCTAATAATAATTAGGTATAAATACTCCCTGCCCTTTAATAGAACCTTAATAGAGCCTATAATACAGGTACTAAGGCCTCTATATATAAGTTTATCTATAGATTTGAGCTTCGCAGACCTCTTAATACTATTAACCCCCCTAAGAAGGTTCCTAATCTCCTGTACCTACAAGAAGCTATCTGCAAGGAAGCCTAATTAGCAATAGACTTTGCCGCAGTTAAGGCTAAATACTAGTATAATACTAAGCATCAACTAATTAAGATAAAAGTAGGAGACTTAGTGTATTTATAACTTTATAATAGATATAATCTCCTTAAAAAGCCGCTCTAAAAGTGATTATAATAATATATCAGCCCTATAAAGGTCCTCTATATAGTCAGCAACCTAGCCTGCAAAATCAAGGTCCTAAAGAAGTAGAAGATATACTTTATGATATTAGTCCGCCACCTTTAACCTACTTATATTAATAATTTTATCCCTAAGAAACCTAGTCCTATTAAAGAAGCTAGTAAAGACTAATATAAGGTTAAGAAATTACTCTATAAAAAGGTTCGCCGCCTAGGACATAATGCCACCTCTTTTAAGGGATATATAGTCTATTAGTAAGAATAGGGACCTAAGTATAATACCTAGGTTAAAGTTAAAGATATCTTAAAGGATCTAATTAACTTATTTAATAAGGAATAACCTAATAAAGCTATATAAAGAGACTTGCGCTATAGCAAGCATACCTAATACACATATGCTAAGAAGTAGTCAAATAAAATAATTAAATAAAGGATAATAATAATAAAAGGAAGGGTATTTTAGAAGACTAGTAAGAAAGCTATTTATATATATATATAGATTACTAAGGATAGTATAGTCTCTTTTTGCGCCGGCTACTATAATGCACTTTAGCCTTAGGACTAAGGCTATGGCATCACATACCATAGCATATGCCTTAGCATAGGCCCCGCACAGGCTATAGTGCGCCCACTCAAGTAGAAAGACCTTAGCCTATATAGGGTGCAGGATCTTTATTCTTCTTATAAGACACACACATACCTAATTAGTCAATACTAACCTTCTTTTCTATGTTATCTTTACTAGCAATTAGGGGGCTATTAGTAGATGCACTAGTATAGGGGGAGGTGTCCCTAGCCTATAACTAGAGGTTATAATTAATAGCAGGGTATTATTAGAAATAGTAATATTTAGAGCTATAAAGTAAACTTAATACTAAGATAGGTTAGACTAAATACTAATATATAATAATAATACTATGCTAGTAGGTAGTCTTATAACTTGGCTCCCTTTATTCCCTATAAAACTAGAGGTAGATCTTCCAGATCAGATCCTATAGGGACTATAGGCCTGCTAGCTAAATAACTTAGCTAGAATATTATTTAAATAGCGCCCTATATAATGCTCTAGTAGCTGCTCTAATATAGCAGTCTAAGCTTATGCTTTTAAGTCCTTAACTATTTTCTCCCTTACTTGCAGGATTTCTCTAGACCTCTAAATGCAGCTATACGCCGCATAGAGCCCTAGGGCCGAGAGGGCTGACTGATTAATAGCTTCCTGCCGCAGATCCTTATTATAAAGCCCTATAATAAAGTTTAAAATAAACTAATAAAGAGAGTATAATTCTAAGTTAGTTAGAGGGTTTTCTTCTAATATAGGAATATCTCTACTCCTAACCTTTTAAAGAGCTATTATATAATAGTAGTAATAAGCTGCTAGAGCTTCCTCTCTATTTTATTTTAAAATAGTTTTAATAGGCAGGTTATCTTTTATAATTTAAGCTAGAAAATATTCTTTTAATATAGTAGTTATAATATTAAGATCAGCCTATAAGATAGCTCCTTTCTCCTTTTCTATAATAGTTTAGAGCTAATTTAAGCTATTTATATAGATAGTAGTATTCTTTTTAAGTAAAATATTAATAGTACTTAGCTAAATACTTAGGATAACTTAGGCTCTGTGGTTTATAATATAAAAAGCTTAGTCTAGGCGAGCTAGCTATTAGGTAGCTAAAGATAAGGATCTATTAAAGGCTCTAACCTCTATAACTAATAGGAGGACTAGCTATATTACTAGAGGGTTTTAAGGCAGGTGAGATATATTAGGGATATTAAGAGAGTTTATAGTTCTAATAGGGCATTCCCTACTAAATATATAAATATAGGTCCTAAGTATTAAGATGCTTTATTTAAAGGATAGTAAGGTGTTTATATCTAAGAAATAGGGCTATATAATAAATAGGAATAAGAGGGGATCTAGTAATATAGGGGACTATTTTTTAATAAATAGAGATAATAATTCTCTATAAGAATAGTTATTTATTTTATTTAACTTATTCTTAAGGAGGACAGAGCTAATAGATCTTTTTATTATAGAAGTCTAAGTCTCCTTCTTCTCTTCTAAAGCAGTAATAGCTCCTTAGATAACTTTAGTAGGATTTGTTAGAGCTTATAAAAGAGGGCTTATTATTCTTATTAACTTAATAAGACTAGTTCTTTTTAGGTAAGGTATAGGAGGGTTAAGATAATAAAATAATAATAGCTATATTTATCTCTTATCTAAAGATTCTAAGCGGGGTAAGCGGATATTAAGGGAACCTATTAGATTAATAAGACAGAAAATAGCTGATTAAGGGTTTAAAGATAGGATATTAAGAGTCTTATTAACTGCTTTATATAATAATAAAGAGGCGGCAGATATAGCAGCGTCTAAATAATTACTTAAAGTATCTCTAATAGGGGTCCTTTAGCTAGTAAATGCCAGGTTATTCTAGTGGCATAGGGATCTATTCTTTAGTAGGATATTAAGAGTTAATAAGATAGTTCTTTTAGTATATTACATATAGGGTTCCTATAATAGGGGTGGATAACTAGGTTAATTATTATAAATATATATAGGGCTCTTAAACTATAATAGGATCTCAGATAGGACTATAATTAGAGTTTCTATTAGTAGGCACTAAAAGAATAGTCTGAATTAAGGTTATAAGAGGGATAATTATTATTTAGAGGGCACTATATAGCTAGTTTACTTGTAGGCTAATTGATGGCTCCTTCCAGCCTGCTTCCAGCACCGACCTGGCACCTCCCCAAACAGTACTGTAGCTGGAGGTTTTGCATGTGCTTATCTCTACCTTCATAATACTCACGAGGGGCGCAACGCAACTGGGTGGCTTCCCTCGTAGCAGTGGAGTCAGTACTCTTGCACAGCATTCATGTACACAATCTCATCTTCTCTATGTTTGGTTGGAATGCACATCTGAGATATCGATAGCTTTGCGGTTCGGGCTGCGGGCCTGCGGTTCCGAGTTCTGACATGACAGTCCTACGTATCAGCAAACCTACACACATCGACGGCGGGCGTGAGTAACGGCCGCCGTAGGACATCTCAACGCCCAGAAGTTTTAGTCTATGAGTTCCTCTTGTGAGAATTACATACAATACACTCTCATCATGCAGTTCGGAGCGAGACCTTCCGGCCCTCCAGGTCGGCGACTACAATCGCATAGCCTCCCTCGCATGACGCGTATAGGTTTTAGATCGACTCAATTGTTGAGTACGAGCTTGGTGGAGATGATTCCACGGTCGTGAAACTATGGAATCGCTGGCGGATATGAGAACAAAGGGGAATTTCAAGACTCGGTCAGCCCTAGCACGAGCCTATGCGCAGTCCATGATCTACAGTATTCGAACAATGTGTGCATCAAGGGACCACTAATTAATAGTATGTATTTGTATTTATGTACTACGTAGATGGTTGCGTTGAAGGCCTGAATCTCTGGACCCTGAAACTCGTCATAATCACATGTGACAGGCGTGGCTTAGAAATGTGCATGGCCTGATGCCCATACCTCGACCAACACGTTGCACACGCAATCGCTGGCATTGGGCATTGCATTATGGCATTGGATATTGCCCAGGCTTTGGGCCAAAGCGTGTCTGTAAACCAGGCCACGACGACGAACAAGACGACAACGAAGACGACATATGCACGACGTGTTCAACAGCGTTAGCAACGACACCGGACTCTCACCGAGGACCATATCCCATCCCATCTGGGGATGAGGCGCTCTAGCTGGCTGCATTGTGATGAATCATGGCATTGCCATGGGCAGGCCCAGGGACCATGAGTCAATCTAACTGAGCCCCAAGATACAGCATCTGTCCCTGCCAAGATACGGGGGAAGGGGAGGGTCTCAGCCTCATCAAAATCCCGTGGGGGAGGCCATCCATTGTCTCCAGGCTCCAGGCTCCAGCGCAAAGCGTGAAGTATTGCGGCTTACACGCAGCCCTATGTCCTGGAATGCGCGCCAATGGCGAGTCAGGGCAACTTCTCAGCGCAGAGGGTTCGGGAAGAAACGTGTTCCAGTCGGAAGCTAAGGGGGGGCGGCCTAGCAGAGCCTAGCAGACGCTTTTTTGACTCAAGGCCCAAAGGGCTAGATAACGAGGCGCGCCCCCAGAGCCGTTCGTCCGAGAGGCGTCCCGGGCTCTACAGAAGAGAGCAAAGAGAAAGAAATTGCGGGACTGGTGATTGCGGAAGCGCAAATGTGCGCAGGGTCTGCATTCCGGTGAGGATCCGGGGACATCTCGGTGTCTGGCAGCGACGCTAGAGACTCTAGACTCGACTGTAGACTCTTACAGCAAGCACCAAGTCCAAGGCGTTGGGCGTTTGGCTAGTCGTGGTGATCTTGGTGTTGGTGCTGGTGCTTTCCCCGGATTCCATCCCACGCCCCCCTTGCGACCCTGCAGAGACGGAGACTATTTATCAGTGATCCACGGGGTGTGTGTATGAGGATTGAGGATGAGGCCGTGGGTGATGGATGGATCCAGCTTTTCCGCCCGCTATGATGGAGAATACCAAGTTCTCGACCTCGCTCTCAAAGTCCTCCGGCTGTCCGTGTGGATATCCACGACGGAATCAGTTGGCAACAAGTCGTCTCTGCAGCAAGATTACGCACCGGGCATTCTCCGCTCTACTCTCGACTCCATTCCGTCTGCTGCACAACCACACTTGTCGTCTGGACAGAGCTCGCCGACGTCACATCCATTTCCATCTGCCGTGCGGCTCAATACACGCATGCGCGGCTCCGGGATTCTATCCTCCCCTGGGAGGACAGATTTGTCACTCGTCCCCCGCAATCTTTCACATGCCGCATGCTTGGCATCGCGATCGAACATGTACACCTACGATACGTAGAAAGACGGGGTAGGGGAACACGCCGGCTCGGCAGACAGATAGGTCTGCCGAGCTGTCAATGCCATCGGTGCCGAGGTGTGGGAGCGGATAACCGGTGCGGCGTGGGGACGGGGACGGAGACGAGAATCGTGGCATTCCAGTTCCCAGAATTCGTACCGTGCCTCATTACCCCGGATTCGAGGCGTTGATGTATCAACATGCCCCGAAGATGGATGCTCAAAGAAGAAGGCCGCACGAGCTGACAAAGAAAGTTAATGATGACGGGATACCGAATACCTCAGAAAGACTACTAGTATTTGCGTTTCGGAGGGTTGCACTCGAACGGGCTGGTAATGAACACGAGAAGAGCAGGTCGGGAGAAAAGGACCGAATGAACAGATATCGTTGACGACGGTGAGGTTTCCGTGACTTTGCACATGTGAAAAGGCGTCGTTCGGAAGAGAGTACTTGCACCGAGATGGAACCACGCCAAGGTGAGTTGCTATCATCATGACTTCATCGTACGCACCGCTTTGTCGATTTTTGGAGTGTCTTGTAGTCGGTTTCCGAATCTGGACGTTTCGCCGTGAAGCTTTCTCCTAATTGGGATGGAGGGCAACAACAGTGCCAGGGAGAGATATGGGCGTACAGTAGAGCCGGAATTCAACAAGTTAGCTTTTAAGAAAGATTGAGTTGGTCTTGCCTACCACGACCCCAATTTTTGGGAAGACAAAGGGAACTTACGTGTTAATTCAGAGGCACTTTTCCCAGGATCCCGCGATGCTACCTCAGCTACCTTATGCAGCATATTGAGGCGGTGATTAAACACAGCCCACGGCCTTGGACAATGTCTTTGCCCGCTTGATTGCTCACTTTTGCGTTCCTTACTCTCTACGTATTAACTCACTCCAAGATCAGTGTCAGAAAACTCAGCGGCTTTCTACAGAAAATGTTCATCACACTTCAGACTTTTAATTGGTGATCCAGATCAGATATCTGAATGAGGAACACCGGTTCTTGAGGTGCTGGTGGGGTTATCGACGCTAACCAATTACGGCAAGGCATCAGGAAGATGTGGCAGAAAATGTTCACCGGCCTTACACCGCCCAAAATTTTAGGAGACCATCTGCACAACCATCTCGAAATGCGATACAAGGCTGAACGCTTAACGCAGTAGACTGACCGCGCCCGACAAGATGCCGCATTCAAATCTCGACGGCCCGCTGGTCAAGCGTCAGAAGACGGCGCCCTTGGCCAGCCAGAACAAAAATCCGGCCAATTCTTCCAGGATATTTGCTCCCTTTCGCGTGCGTACACCCTCGAGCTCCCCCACCACAGGCAATGAGCTGTCGCAACCTAACTCATGCTGCTTAGACCGTTGGCCTTGTGTCTCCCACAAATGTTCCATTCACTTCGATCCCGATGGGCAAGACAACTTTCCAGATCTCAACCTCAGTTGGCAGATCGCTGCAGACATATGATCTGAAGCGTGGACTCAACCTCCTCTTCATAACTAGGCCCCAGACTCCGGCTGATATCACCGCCACGTTCGCTTGGAAAGAGAAGATCTTTGCGGCTTGGGGTGGTAAGAACAAGACAGAGGCACAAGGAGTCTGGGTCTTTCAGAGGGGCAAGAAGGTCGACGAGCTGGAGCTGCCCGCAGACCTCGCCCAGCCTATCACCCAGATTTTGGTCTTCGGAACATGGACCATTGCCTGTGCCTCGACCAGGATCGACGTCTTCAAGACTGCCACTCTCGAGCACTATACCACTATCCATACGATGGCAGCAAGTAATGGTGGAAACGAAATCTCCGGGGGTATTGTTACAATGCCGACGTTTCTGAACAAGATCTTTGTCGGTCGCAAAGACGGCTGGGTTGAAATTTGGAACGTCAGCACAGGAAAGCTGATTTACACGATCCTGCCACCGGCATCTGATTGCGGTGCTGTCACTTGCCTTGAGCCGAGCCCCGCTCTGTCGCTGCTCGCAATAGCATACTCCGAGGGCCCACTGGTGATCACCAACGTTCTCACTGATAAGCCCGTCCTCCAGGTCGAAGCCGGGAGCTCGTCAGCCCCGGTAAACTCCATTTCTTTCCGCACCGACGGGGTGGGTGCGGGCTCGAACGGGAGAAAGGACGGAGTCATGGCGACAACAACAAGGTCCTCAGGAGACGTTACTTTCTGGGATCTCAACGGCGGTGGTCGTGTCATGGGAGTTCTGCGCAGCGCCCATAATCCGCCTTCGCATGACGGTCCAACGGCCCGCGGTGGAATCAGCAAGGTTGAGTTCCTGACTGGACAGCCCGTCATCGTGACCAGTGGTCTGGATAACTCGCTCAAATCTTGGATCTTCGACGAGACCCCCTTTTCCCCCGTTCCTAGGATCCTCCACCAACGGAGCGGACATGCTGGTCCTGTCAACTGCCTCCAATTCTTACCATCCGATTTCGACGGAGCGGAGGCCGGCAACAAATGGTTGCTCAGTGGTGGAAAGGATCGAAGTCTCTGGGGATGGAGTTTACGACGTGATGGCCAGAGCACCGAGTTGAGTCAGGGAAACATTCGAAAGAAAGCCAAGAAGGTGGGCATTTTGGCGACCAATGCCCTTGCCCACGGCCCGACAACCACTCTGGAGGATCTCAAAGCGCCAGAAATCACTTGCCTTGCATCTTCTTTGAACCGAGATGGCGGTATTGGTGCTATGCCTGGTAACCAGCCCATCTGGCAAAAGTCAAACAAGAAGAAGACTACCAACGCCGAAGTCAGTGGGTCGACAGGCTGGGAAAGCGTTGTGACAGCTCACAAAGACGATCCGTACGCTAGGACTTGGTTTTGGGGACGGAAAAGAGCTGGCAGATGGGCGTTTCCTACAGGTGATGGCTCTAACGTTTCTACGGTTACTATCAGCCCTTGCGGAACGTTTGCTCTGGTGGGTTCTGAACTGGGAGGGATTGACATGTATAATCTCCAGTCCGGAGTGCACCGTCAACGGTTCCCATCGAAGCTGACGCCAGCACAAGCTCGCCAAGTGAAGATGCAGCAGTTGCGGCAAGCAGACGACGTTGTCCAAATGCACAACGAGACCGGCAGCAAATTCCCAGCAGGCACTGGAAAGCACACCAAAGCCATCACTGGACTTGTCATTGATTCGATGAACAAGACCGTTGTCTCCTGTTCTCTGGATGGGAAAATCAAGTTTTGGGACTTCCTCACGGGGACCCTCATCGAGCAAATCGATTGGGCACCCATGACGTTACCCACTGGGTGCAGATATCACCCGGCAAGTGAGTTGCTTGCAGTCTCCTGCGATGATCTATCAATACGAGTAGTCGACATGGAGACGAAGCGAACAATTCGAGAGTTCTGGGGTCCCCAGGACACTATCAACGATTTCTGCTTCTCGAACGACGGCCGATGGATCATTGCTGCATCTCAGGACTGTCTCATTCGCATATGGGATCTACCAACGAGCCATCTAATTGACGCTATCCGGCTCGAGAAGCCATGCAAAGCTGTGGCCATGTCACTCACTGGCGACTACTTGGCTGCCACCATCCAAGACGAGCTGGGCGTAACTCTCTGGACCAACAAGAGCTTGTTCAAGCATGTGCCAACGCAGCAAATATCCGAGAAAGAGATCGGACAGATCTCGGCGCCAACCACCTCTGGAGAGGGTAGCCAAGGTATTCTGGAGGGCGCTTTCGAGGAGGACCATGGCGACGAGGAGGACACCATTGTGGCCCCCACCATTGAGCAGCTAAGCTCAGACATGACGACCTTGAGTCTGGTTCCCAAGAGCCGATGGCAAACGCTACTCCACTTGGACCTAATTAAGGAGCGCAACAAGCCTACAGAAGCCCCCAAAGCCCCCGAGAAGGCACCGTTTTTCCTTCCGTCAACAACAGGTGGTAATAATATTACCCAGCAGAAAGCTGGAGCAGGAGACGACGACAGCAGTTCCAGAATTACGAGGCTCGAAAAGGCTCGCTTCGAGGAGGTGCTCAGCTCCAAACTCCGCTCTGGAGCAGAGACAGGCAACTGTAAGTCCACATGTGGTGCACCAATCGTTTTCCTACATTAACACGCTCTATAGATGACGAATTCATCGACCACCTCAAGTCCCTGTCCCCCTCGAGCGCAGACCTTGAATTGAGGTCTCTTTCCGTTGGCGACGGGGGCGACGGTTCCAACGAGCTCCTTCACTTCATCCGCGCTTTGACTACGCGCCTAAGGGCACGGAGGGATTACGAGCTGACCCAGGCGTGGATGACGGTCTTCCTGCGCCTCCACTTTGACCTAGTCATGGAGAACGAAGCTCTTTTGGCAGCCCTGGGCACCTGGAAGTCGTATCAGGAGAAGGAGTGTGCTCGATTAGATGGCCTGGTTGGCTACTGCAGCGGGGTTGTTAGCTTCTTGAGGAGTCCACGGACATAGTAGCGTCGAATTTCATGCATGGCTTTGGATGAGCGAACAGTTTCAACTTTTTGGATCCTTGTGTTAAGACTTGTCAAGAGCTATTAAAAGCAACGTATGTGAGCGAGATAGCTGCGTTTACTCGGGCGAAGACTAAGCGCTCGGAAAATCATGTATTGAGTGATTCGAACAAGCTTAATCCTGATTCCAACCACCGATATCGACCGCATCGGCATCTAGCTTATCTAACTCCAAAGGCGAGTCACTAAAGTACCAGCACACGGTTTCCGGTTCCACCTCTTCATCGCCGTAAATGGTTCTGCAACCTCTTGGGCAGCTTCACACGTGTGCCAAATAACCATAAACAAGTTTCCTGATTTGAGCTTGCAGCCGGGCACACCGAGTGTTGTGCTCCTAATGCAGCGCAGTAGCCAGCGTCTCATCGGGAAAGCTTCCGTCATTTAGACCTGCTCGGCTCCCCAGCCGGCAGCCTCTGCATCGCGCATATTGCTCGGGGGCTCGATGGACGGGATGAACTCGAGGGCGACATAAGCGATACCAACAACGCCGACGATTCCACCGGCGATCTTGCTGAGGATATGGGCACCAAGGAGGAGACTTCCGATGAAGACGTAGACTGGGGAACGTTAGGAAGGCAAGTCAATTGCGCCGGGTGGGAGAGAAACTTACAGACACCTCGGCCGACGAAGGAGAAAAGGAACGAGGCGTATCGCGAGACCTGGGGGGGAATCTGGAACTCTGCGACCTGTCAGAGGGATGCGACTTCATCGTTGGATATCGCAAAGCTTACCGAGAAGGGCAATTGCGAGACCAAAGATGATCATGTAAATGCCGACCACGATTGTTGACCTTGTCACACGTATTAGATTCCATACACGTAGATCAAAGGGGCGCGCGCCCGAGACAAAGGATTAGGCCTCGCGGACCCGAACCCAAGCGCACGACGCGGCTACCAGTATTGATAACATACAGCGTGAATCCAAAGATCTGGGCAATACCGCCAAGCACGACGATTACGGCGACGACCAAGTTGACGATGCGGCTGCAGCGCGAGCGATGATTAGCGACGACGCTCCAATTCCAATTGATACGAGCACAGGGGAGAGCGCGGCGCAGCTCACAAGATGTCGGAGAGCTCCATGGCGGCGGCTTGTCGTCGAGGATGGACGGGACGAGCGAGGTCAGGTTGGACGAGGAGCGTGGGCGAGCTCTTTATTCGATGGAGGGCGATGGATTCCCAGGCAGCGGTTTGGACGGGCGTCAGATGATGGCGATGGGTTTACGTGGTTGGACTCGACGATGGAGATGGTGGAGGAAAAGGCGAGGGTGTTACGTAGCTCTGGATTCCCCCCAGCTCCCAGCCGCGCTACTTAGCCGCGCTAGTGGCCGTCGGCCGAGCGTCACCGCCTGCCGAGACTGGAAGGGGCCGTAGCTGTCACCAGAGCAGCTTTCCTCTCGACGTGGTCCGAGCTTTGGATGGTAAAAGAACGTGGAATATGTGATATATCCCCACTCAACAACACGTAAAGACTCACATTTGCGATGCTTTTCTCAAGGCTTGGTCTTTCTTTGAGCTGCACATGATCGTCCTCGCACTGCTACGTCGCGGCCAAGCCGTGCGTAGCTCGGCCGGCCGCGTGGCGACGTGGAGTCAATGGCAATGTCGCAGCCTGGAGCTTACTAGTAGTGTGCTGAGCCTACGACGGGCTTTCCATGGCCAGACGCAGGGCCATCGTGACGCTGGAATTGGCAATATCCGGAATATTGGCATCATAGCTCATGTTGATGCGGTGAGTTTGACTGTGAGATTGGATTAACTGAAGGTGGTGGCTTACGCTCTTTCAGGGCAAGACGACAACTACGGAGCGCATGTTGTACTATAGTGGTGTAACTCAAAGAGTAGGAGGTATATCTCACCCTTATCCATTGGATTTCATCACAATGCTCAAGCTACAAGATCTGTTAGCTGACCAGATCAGACGTCGATTCCGGCAACACCGTTACCGACTTCCTTGACCTGGAACGAGAACGAGGCATCACCATCCAGTCAGCAGCCATTACCTTTCACTGGCCGCTCCCCGAGAACCTCGCCCCGGGTGCTTCTCAAAACACCATCAACCTCATCGATACTCCTGGACACCAAGACTTCCGCTTCGAGGTCGATCGCTGTCTCCCCATCCTTGACGGCGCCGTCTGCATCATCGATTCGGTCAAGGGCGTCGAAGCCCACACAGAACGCGTCTGGGGGTCAGCCCACGAGTTCAAAGTCCCACGCATCGTGTACTGTAATAAACTCGACCGCGAGGGCGCCTCATTCAAGAAGGCGGTTCTGGAGATTGGCACGAGGCTGAAAGGATGGCCGCTTGTGTGTCAGATTCCGTGGTGGGAGAAGGAAGACTTTGTTGGTGTGATTGATGTTGTTGACCGTGTGGGGTACCGATGGAAATCGGAACGCGAGAAGGTTCGCTATGAGTTTCCAGAACTCAAAGAGAAGCTGTCTCGCTCGAATCAGCAGCTCTTGCCCGAGATTGAGCTGGCAAGGAAGCACTTGGTGGAGGGACTGGCTGATTTTGATGACGCTATAATGGAAGAGTTCCTCGAGGAAAACCAGAACATATCCGGATCCATAATCAAACAGGCAATCAGGAGGGCCATTCAGAGCGGTGATGGGCGCGTAATCCCGGTGTTTGCTGGATCCAGTTTCCGTCACATTGGCGTCGAGCCGCTCATGGACGCCATCGCAGATTACCTTCCTAGCCCCGAGGAACGACCCGACGTCGAGGTCCGAGTCAGCGGGGTGAAGCAAAAACTCAAGACGATTCTGAAACATGACAAGGACAAGAAATCTGGGAAGTCGCATATCGCGTCTATAGCATCCGTCTTCAAGGTATTCAACCACCCCAAAGAAGGAGTCATTAGTTTCGTCCGAGTCTATCACGGCACTCTGGCGAAGAACGCGTCTAGTTTCAACACCAACATGCTCATCAATGAGCGACCCATGGGGATCCTCCAGATCTCGGCGAACAAGGCCGACGATATTCAGGAGCTCTCGGTCGGCCAGATCGGCGCCCTCAGAGGCCTCAAGAAATCCCGAACCGGCGATACACTAATCACGACGACCGGCGGAAAGCCGGTTCCCGAGGCACTCCGCCACGTGCAGATCCGGCCGCCGGAGATCCCTCCTCCGGTCGCGTTCCTGCAAGTCGAGCCGTACGGAAATGTTGCGGCCCAGCAGCTCGAAGTTGCGCTGGAGAATACGTCGAGGGAGGATCCTAGTCTTCGATGGAGCAAGGACCCCAAGACCGAGCAGTTTACTATCCAGGGCATGGGCAAGCTTCATCTTGATGTCTCGCTTCACGGCATCAGGCAGAGGTATAAGATTGATGCCGAGTTTGGACCCATTGAAGTGGACTACAAAGAATGTGTTACGGTGCCCACGCAGCCGCAGCACGTAGTCTTTGACCGCCCGGTTGCAAGCAAGTCAGGAAAGGCGTCTTGTACGGTTGTGCTGGAGCCGCTGGAGGCGCACCATCGCGAAAGCCTCTTGGAGTCAAGTATCGAGAGAGACGGCAACATCTATCACATAGCCATACCTCTCCCCAAAGATGCCAACTCTCTGTCTTTTGACCCGGATGAGGCCCGGCAACAGCTTCTCAACGGAGCCATTGCAGGCTTGGCAAGAGGCCCGCGTCGAGCGTCGCCTATCCACGGATGCAATGTTACCATCACGCTGGACACCACCCCCGGCGGCTGCGAAAGCCCTACCGGCGGCCACTTCAGCACCGTTGCCAGAACCGCCGTGCAGGCTGCCTTGCGCGACTCGTTCGAAAAGGAGCAAATCGGCATCGTCGAGCCCATCATGCTGGCGCACATCACCTGCCCGGAAGTCGTGGCCGGGGCGGTCCAGCACGACATTACGGCGGGAGCAGGAGGGCACATCCTCGAGGTCAACGATCGGTCGGCCGAGTCGTTGGGTGACGAGCTCATCGACGTGTCGAGGATCTACACGCCGCCTGATCCGTACGACTCGGTGACGTCGCTGCGCGGGAAGAAGTCGACGACGCGCATGGTGGAGATCGTGGCCAAGGTGCCGTACAAGGAAATGCTGGACTACGACAACCACCTGCGTAGCAAGACTGCTGGACGGCACTCCATGACGATGTCGTTTGATTCGTTCGCCAAGGTCGTTGGGCATCGAGAAAAGGGGCTTTGAGCGATGGCTTGGGGGCCGTAGCATGCTTAATATTGGCATATTGTAAAACTCAGGAGTTTGATAATCAGAGATGTATGGTAGGCATGTCTTGGAGGGCATCTAGGTGTATGATATGTTGGATAAGTACAGATAGATGCACTAGCAAAATAGTCAGCATAAGGGAAATAATCAAGAGCTCATCACGAGGGATGAATAGATCGAGCCCAGTAGTTGTGTCAGTGATGAAGTGCTGTTCAAACGTTGGAAACTCGCCGGCCAGAACCCATTTTACGGTTTAAACACACGCAGAGAGTCACACATATATCCGCGTCTGTACCCTGATTGACTCATTTGTATGTTCTTACCCACTACTCCTCTGCGTATAGTTGCGTTCAAAACTGTTCACTATTCTCACCAGGACATACAACACTTCCCCCATCACTTCCGAACACAGAACACAATTCACTATCCAAAACTCAGAACACCACCCAAACACTCTATGCACACTTGTTCATTCACCTCGCTAGAACGAGTATATATACATATACCAAGCTACCGCTCCCACTAGAATCAAACTAAACAACTCTCTCAACCTGCACCGCCTTCGACTCACCGCAACTAACATAGCCATCCAGCATGTCCGACACCACCAAGAAGTGCTCCGTCGTCGAAACGACTCTGGCCTGCCACTGTGTCCTCACGGAGTATACGCATAACTGCGCCGCTAAAGATATGGTCAACTGCGTGCCCGTGAAGGAGAAGCAATTTCTCAACGATGTGTGCTCGCGGTGCGATATTGAGATGAAGCGCCAACAGGTGAGTCCTGAATTTGCCGAGTATGAGACACGATGGGCTCTTCTGATGCAGAAATACTCCTAGGAACGAGAGGCCAGAAAAGGATGAGTTTCCTCTGACGCAGGCTGGAATATGCTGCAGTTCAGGGGCTACGAACAGGGCGGTACACCGGATCAGCCTGACGAGAGAAGATGTGCAGTTTCCCCCGGTTGCTAGGTATTAGTCGAGTAAGTGGGGGAACATTTGATATGCTGACACCGGTAAGAGGAGTCGAAGAGAGAAAAATGAGATTGCTAGGTATGCTATTCTATTCTATGAATGACGTGGAGTGCTGGTCTCCTCCTAAATGGTAATGTGGTGTATCTTATTATCCGTGAATCGTTCAACGCCCGCAACTGGGGATACATGAGTGGAGATTGCAGCCCCTATCGGCAATTCCTGATCGACTGGAAGCTTGGTAACTTCTAAAAAACGCTGTGCAACAAGTTCAAGTATGACTGATTGGCGCTATAATGGGTGGTTCGCCGACAATTAATTGGCAAGTGATAAGTTTGTGGGAAAAAGCAAGACGGAAATGCTGCTGGTGGATTGATAAGTACAGGCCACCTCGCGATGCAGCAGTCCCGTAATATCGCGGTAAGCGGACTCGATAAGATGATCATCGTGTTTTTGGCGAGGTCGGCTGTGGTGATTCGGGACGAACCGCCGATCCGTGGTATTCGACAGGCCTGAAAGCCGGCTGATGTGTTTCCGAGCGAAGCATCGGAGGGTATTCGAAAGCGACAGGTGCAACGGAAGAAGACATTGAAGACGTTGAGCTTGCGGACCCGAAGTAGGTCGTCTTGTATTTCTTGCTCGGCACCGGTGACGCGATGGAGCCGGTGTCCTCTCGGTGGCGTTTTGCTCCGGAAGCATCCATCTTCGGGCCACCTCGGCTTCTCGTTGAGGATTTCTGCAGCAGCGTGTCCGAAAGAAACACGCGATCCAAGGCGGAATCGGCGGGAGGGTGAAGACGGAGAGAATGCTGAGAGGCGTGCGTCTTCAACACGTCTGTGTGGTTTCGAGATAGGCCTCGCCAGGATCTTGGCCGTTCTTATACATGGAGGGGCGAGTAACACCTAATCGACGTGGATCAATCACAGCCCAACCCAGCGAATACGGCTACCTCAGCCATGAGAGATCAATGCAGGTAGGAGAGAAAGAAATGGAAAAGCAGAAAGATGATTGGAAAACACACAGCCATGCGAAGGTGCAGGGCCGAGACATGATGCGGTGGAGGAAGAATGAAAGACGCATTTACCTCCGACTCGCCGTGTCCCTCAGTACTAGCGAGCACTAGTGAGCAACCAAGGCCTCCCTTAAACGTTCCCGGCTTTCAAAGGCTATGTAACAGCAAAGCCACAGAAGCTGAAGGGAACAAGAACAAGGAGCTTGGCGGCGGAGAACCGTTTCTCAGAAGGGGAAAACTGTTGTCTTCGTGTCCCTTTGTCGCCATGACGTCTGGACAAAGCATATGCCGTTTGGCTTTCCTAGGTAGATAGCCGCGGCGCTTCCTAGAAATCACGGGTCGTATGAGGGTAGAAATTGGGGCGGAGGGAGTAGATGGTAGAGTATAGAAGCGGAAATAGCAGATTGTCTCGTTGCGTCAACGCTTCAGCGATTGAAGCCGCGAGGAATCACCAGGGGAGACTGCTTGCAAGTTGATGTGCTGTGCTGCTCAGCTGAGAAAAGGAGGGAGATTTGGCTGAGTCAGCGCCGTCCAGATCAGATGCCTGCCGCTCTAGCGCCCTGCCGCCTTGCCGCCCTGACGCGCTCACCGGGACCCCACAAACGCGGGGCATCACGACGACAACCACCACCACCACTACCATCACCACCGAAATCACTACGACGACCCTTGCATCGACTCTACGAACATATCCCGAAACCCAACGCAGAAACCTCAAACAGCTGGGCAAAGGTGTAAAAGCTCCCAACTCCTAACCTGGGTCCTCGTTTCCACAACCGCCGCGTCCCGAGGGCACCCATACAGCAACATGACCGCCCCGTCCGCCAACCTTCTCCTCTCTAGCCAGAAGAGCTCTGAGCTCCAGGCCATCCTCCACCCGCTGGTGCTGCTCACCATCTCCGACTACATCACACGCCACACGCTTCGCGAGCAGAAGGGCCCCATCATCGGCGCGTTACTGGGCCAGCAAAATGGCCGCGAGATCACCATCGAGCATGCCATCGAGGCCCATACGCGGCTCGCCCCCGAGGTCGAGGGCGGATACCTCTTGGACGCCGAAAAGTTCGGCGCACGGTTAGAGCAGAGTAAGCCGGCCTCTCGTCCCAGCTCGCCATGTCGCTTTCGCTAACCGCCTGTTCCCCCTCCAGTGATTACCGTCCACAAAGACCGTCAGCTCGACTTCGTGGGCTGGTATACCCTCCTGCCCTCCTCGGGGCCGACCCCCACCGTCGTCCCCATCCACCACCAGGTGCTGCAGGGCTGGAACGAGTCCGCCGTGCTCCTCGGTTTCCATCCGGAGGAGGTGCTGAACCACTCCGTCGGCGGCAAGCTTCCATTGACTATTTACGAGAGCAACTACGAGGTGGACGACCCCAAGGCCGAGCAGGACGGCGAGGACCGCAAGATGGACGACGGTGAGCCGACACTGAAGCTCAAATTCCGCGAGCTGCCCTACTCGGTAGAGACGGACGAGACAGAGATGATCAGCATGAACTACGTGGCCGGTGGCGGCGGCAACGCAGCCACCACTGCGACCAAGGACGACAAGCCCGCCCGCTCGGTCGAGTCTAATGGGAAGGGCAAGCGGCGGCTCGTCGAGAGTCCCCAGGAGGACGAGAAGAAGGAGGCTGGCACGGACGACGATGTTGCCTTGACACCCGAGGAGGATGAGATGATCGCAGCGCTGACAGCCAAGGCCAACGCCATCAAAATGTTGCACGCGCGGATCCGCCTGCTCGGCACGTATCTAGACCGCCTGCCGCCGTCCTTTGTGAACCCGGATATGGCGGACGCAGAGGCGGAGGCGGAGCGCATGGAGACGGACAACACCACACCCTCGCTCACGGTTCTACGCCAGATCCAGGCGCTCGTCAGCCGTTTAGACCTAGTGATCCCGTCAGACGAAGCGTCCTTTGAGTCGGAGATGTTGCACGAGGCCAACGACGTCAATCTGGTGGGTCTGCTGAACGGCATAATGCAGTCGCTCAACCAGGCGCGCGAGGTGGGCAAGAAGTTCCACGTCGTCGAGTTGGCGAAGGCGTCGAGCAGCCGGCGCGGCCAAGACTACGGGCCAGGGTCGTACAACATGCCCTCGACGGTAGATAATCTGATGTAGGCCCACATGAGTTTTGCTTGGTTTGAGGCTAGGTGGAATCAAGAGTGTTTCTGAAAAGTGTGCTGTTTGTAATTGCATAGATTTAGCCAGGCGTTGGGGTTCGGGGGAGAACCCGAGGTGCATCATAGAATTCTGACCATGGCAAGGTTCGCCGCCGACTTGTAGTAAAGACACCTTGGTAATGCTTCAATTGGCCATTTACTGGTACATTATTTAGCCGGGTAGTCTTTGTTTATTCATGTGGGCAACCCGTCATGCGTCCTTTATTATAACATTTCGTCACATCGTAGCGAAGCAAGTAGTAAGGTACGCATGGATGGATGCATAATCATGTGTTTGCATCTTTTCATTAGCTTTCATTGCATCGCCCAACCCCCCTTTCACAGCACTAACCAAAGCCCCAAAGGCAGCCTACTGAATTATCAAGCTGAATATCCATCCATGCAAAGTTGTTTTTACTGATCTCAGTAGCCCGCCTACGACCTCTATCCTCCGCCCAACTATAGTAAGTAACCAATATCGAAGCAAAGATGCCGCCACAATATCATCTCTAAAACGCCTGATCTATTATTCATAATGCATCGCGAGCCACGATTGTCTAGGCTTCAATCACAACTTTCAGCACAAGATTTCCGGCATCGTCGCTTGTACGAGTCGCCAGATCAAACGCCCCTTTTGCTTTGTCGAGACCTTTGAAACGGTGGGTCACCATTTCGTCTAGAGAAGGAAACGTAGATCCCACAACGTTCGCAGCGCGAGCGCAGAGCAGTCGGATGCCGGTAGGGTAGGTGTTGGCGTAGCGGAAAATCCCCAAGATGTCGACTTCGCGGAGATGAGCGGCAGACAGGGGCAGAGTCTGAATAGGAGTTCCCATGCCGACCATGACGACCTTTCCGCCCGGTTTCGTTGCAAAAAGGGCGGTTTGCATGCAACTCTCCTTTCCGGTGCACTCGAAAGTTACGTCTAACCCATCCTCATCTTCGTCTAAAACAAAAGCAGAAGGGCTCTTTGAAACAGCAAGGATTTCGCCAGCCAGCGATTTAGCGTAATCGAACTGGCTCGCAGCAGAGAAAGTGCTGGCTGGGGTCATGGAGCCTGATTCTGGAGTAGACACTCCAGACGAGCTAGTCGAAAAGGCCTGACGTGTCAAGGAGGTAACGTGGCCGTGAGTTGCAAAGCCACGACTGATAGCATAGTTCACTCGGCCAGGGTCGACGTCGGTTATCGTCACGGAGGTACAGCCCGATTGGCGAGCCATGGCGGCGGTAAGGAGACCAACAGTCCCTGCTCCGATGACAAGAGCCGTGGAGCCTGGTTCCGGTTTGGCACGATTTACCGCATGTATAGCAACTGATAGGGGCTCGAGAAGTGCAGCAGCATCGTATGAGACATTGTCGGGCAACCTAAGTAGGTAGCGTATTAGTATTGCCCTACTAGCCACGCGGTTCCCCTCCACTTATAGACTCACTTATGGCACCACACGGCTGGGTGGTTTATCCTCTCTTGAAGCGTTCCTTGATAGTGAGGGTAGCTCTTGGCACTGCTTCTGAATCGCATCTTCTTGCAGAGGTTGTATCGACCCTTTCTGCAGATGCCACAATGCCCACAGGCAACGCCCACTTCGAGCGCAACCCGATCGCCAATAGCAAAGCCATGGACCTGTGGACCGATGGCAGCAACCTCGCCTGAAGATTCATGGCCCAAAGACAAGGGATGACAAGCACAGAGGTCGCCGTTGGCAAACTTCTTGTAATAAGCCACATCTGACCCACAGATCCCGGTGGCCTTGATGACAATCTGCAACTCTCCTGCCCCCGGCCTCTCGATAGTCCTCGATTCCTAGACACACCCGTCAGCCAGGCTGAGCGGGTAGGGCTGAGCGGGACTCACCAATCGTAGATCTTGGGGCCCATGCAAGACAGACGCTTTGATACTCAACGGCTTCACGTCGTAGGCGGGTAGGTGCGTCGGCGCGCCCTCTCCCGTAGCAGCGGGAGCCATGGCTTGTGATGTCAATGCCGACAGCGTGGGATGTGAGTGGGATGATAGCTCAAGATGGAGACTCGTGCTCTTCGAAGGCTTGGCCAATTACCTATTGGGGAGTTTCGACTGGACGGGATTGGCTAGTGGAGCGCAGGCGAGTGGGAGTAGTCCGGGGGCGTGGGGGTAACTGTCTGGGATGGCTCCCGGGGCGCCTCGAGTTAGGTATGTCCTAGCTGTGGACTGAGAGAAAATGCGTGGGATTCCCAGCTTGAGACGTGGGATATGCGAAGCTAAGTCTTGAGGAGACGGAAAGAGTTATCTCTTGACACGAGGAAGCGGGAACAGGTAAAGGGCCCGCCCACACCTTAAGTAGGCCGGCTCCCTCACCTCCCTTCTCAACCACAGGAGCCCAATTCGTGGACGACGACGGCGCGGAAGAGCGTCTGCTCGTCGGCAATTGCCCAACGCCGAGGTGGCTCTGTGCTTGGGAGGCGTGACACTGGCTGGAAGAGTGCCCAGTCACGTCACAGCAAGTTATCTCTGCCGAGCTAATGACTTTCCATTAGGCATTGCAATCTCGGAACCCATCTGCAGGAGACAGCACCTAGTGAGGGAGATGTGCACTTGGCTCGCGACAGGCATCTTGTCCTTGCGCCGGAACCAGACCATGGATACAGGGTCGCGAACGTGTTTGGTGCCGAAGAAGCATCCTTGATTGCATATGCAGAAGAAGCGTCTTGAGCCACGGGCTAGCAAGGACTTCGGCCGTCAGCCCCTCCATCTCAAGGGTTTCCTGGCGGTTGTCGAATGGCCTGGAACATTGAACGAAGTTCCGAAGGGGAGAAGAGAGAACATTCGCCATTGTGCGGAACAAGTTGCAATGGCAGAGGCGTCTGGGCAGACATTGAATGGTTGCTAATGTGCTCTGAAAGGTGGCGGGCGGTCAGTCACTCCGGTCTTTGGAGGAGCCTTGGCGGAGCTATCCAGGGCCAATTCGCGGTGAAGAGACCTGTCGAGATCCATGAATGAGAGGGGACGATGCCTGTTCCCGGACGGCCGAGGTGCCATGGGATTAATTTTGTCCTTCAGAGCGGTCTGGACAGCGCATCTCCGGACGGGGCGGAGATTCAAGTCGTCATCCAGCGGGGGGAACAAAGAATACGGGTCGAGATCAAAAGTAGAGACATGAACAAGACGCTGCATTACTGTTAACTTGCTCAAAGTATGGGCCCAAGGCTTTGTCATACTCAGCGCCTTTTGGTTTAGTAGGTATGTGGAAATTCGGTTCTTGAGGTTGTGGTTTCAATCCAATGTCAAATCATTAGGACTACAGTACCTTGTAGTGGTGAGGGCAAAGTGAAAAAGTGTAAAGTGGCCGCAGAGGTGCTTGTGTCTTCCTGGTTGCAGGACCCCGCCAGCCCGTGTAAGTCGCGACTTCCCTCCCGATAACGCACATGCTTTTTCTTTGCTTCTTCCTTCCAGTTGGCAATTTCTTCTTTTGGGCAGGCACAGATGCAGGCGGTCAATCCTAGATCCTGGTCTAAGACTTTCTCCATCAACTCGAGTCATTGTCTCCAACCCTTTTACAACGAGGGCTCGATCATAGCCGACAATGGAACACGGCCAACACCATCACATAACGCGAACAGGGAGTCCAGGGTCAGAGCCCCCAGCGTATTGGCAAAGCCCTCTTACTTCCCCAAATCACATCATCCTCGAACATTGAGATTCGGGTGGTTACATGTTGGAAAACCTTCTCCTGCATATTAGGATGTGGGCGTCTTTTTTACACTCCGAGAGGAGATTGAGCAGTCCAAAGATTCAGTGGCCGTTTCGACCTACGTAACAGCTGCCATTGTCTCACAATTTCGTTATCTGATCTACATACCCAGGGTTACGAACCTAAACTTGTACGAAGTAGGACGAAGCCAACTGGAAACGTTTTGGAGCCAACCTGCACCTCTGTCACTAGGCCTGTGGCGAGACGCATGCACGAAGTACACGGTATACTACCAGGGGAATCCCTGCTTTGAATAACATCCATTGGCAACATTTGATTGTTGGACCCTGAGGAAGCAAAGGGGGGTTGGCTCTTTTCTCTCGCCCCTGCGCCTAATGGATGTGTTTCACAGAACTTCTCTACGAAAGCTATTAAAGCAAGTCTTCATCTGGGATCGATATAACGAGTACATCATCTGCCACCAATTGTGTGCCGTTTCTTAATGAAGGTCGCGTGTGGGTGGGATTCGTGGTTTCAGCTCGCTCAGCTCGCCAATCTCTTGGGTTCGGTGGAGGAGGGGAGGAATGACGAGCTGTCGTCTCTGTCTCCACCACTTTACATCCTTCTTCGCAGCCAACAACCTTTCACCGATCAACTTCCGAAATCCGAGTACCTGCCCTCAGCTTCATGCGGCAGGCCAGCATCAGTTCCGCCTCCTTCATCAAAGAGCTCACATCAATCATGACTTTAGTTACCAGCCGAAGCCCCGGACTATCACTTCTTCTTTAGATGGGCTGCACATCGATGTCATCCATCAAGAGTTCCTGAGCATATTGCGCGTCAGATCACTGGAGGTTCAATAGCTCCATCGCCGGAAGGATCTCCCTACTTCCGCTGCGGGGTGGTTGGGACGAGGAGAGTAGTAAGTACCTGGCAAGGACGGACTCGAAGGCCCGCACGAATCGGTTGAAATGTCAACAATGGGTCGCCTCCAACGTAGCATTGCACGAGCCGAGCCGCTTCTTTGGTGAGGTACGGCTCGCTCTGGTAGGATCTGGCTCCAAGGCTGCATGCGCTTTGCCTGGCTTACCTTGGCTTGAGGCTACCGGTATCCGGGACTCAACCAGGCCGAAATGTGTTTCTCAAGAGTGACCATCTCTGGTCCAACTATAACCGTTCAATCGATCCTTATACCCCGGCAGGATGTAAGTGCTGTGTTTGACAACGTTCATTGCCTCATAATACGGCAACAACATTTCGGAGACACTTGGACAATTCTCTCCGCGGGCATCTCATGACCCCGAGTGAAAAGTCCTAGGCACACACTTCAAAGAGGCTTCTATTGGTTGTGATCCAAAGACACTCACCATATCTGAGCAAAATGATGCTTGACACCTTTCCCCCGAGACTACGCAGTACTGCATTAGATTAAATTCACAACTTGCGAGGTAGCTTTGCATGCTTACCTTACACCTTGAGTAAAGCTTCTTTCGAATTCAGATGCCGTCTCAGACCGGTCCTGACCGGTAAACTCACGACCAATTGCTCAAATATGCCTTATCTCATCGCGTCCAATTCACACCATCTCATAGCCTTGAGGCGACGTCAAGTTTTGCGTGACGATTTTCGTAGTTGGGGTAGCACACACCGCGATACCTGTACCTATGAATGGCCCATCAACGATGAATAGGTCCTGATTATGCGAGCTGAATGAAGTAGACATGTTCGTCACAGCTGCTGGCTTATACGCTGCACACCGGGTAAGATAGCCATGAATCACGCAATAGGTTCCAACACACACACCGCCAGTCGACCTAGATCGGGCTGGTAAACTGACAAGTGAGGAGAAGAGCACAACGACAGGGTTTGGAGCGAGTAAACTATTTGCCTGCCGCTGGTTTAACACTCACCATTGGTTATGATCCTGGCGCTTGTTGGTCGTGTTCGAACTCGTACGAAAGGATCGTCACATGCCAAGGGGGAGTCGCATACCACATACAAGTTTACTACATATGACACGGGCTTAGAGCTCTGCTACCAAGAGAAATGAGAAAACTACGACATGTCCGATGTTGACAACCACACATCGGCCACGTACACCACCTACAGCCCACTTAGAAGGTGCTGGTCGCCAACCGACTTGCCGCATTCCTTGCATCGATCCTGTCCTCGTCGTCCTCCTCATTGACCTCCTTCAGACCGGAACGAGCGCTCGCGCGTCCTTGGCTCGATTCGGTGCTCTCCTCGCCGTCGCCGTCTTCCGAGACCTTGCCGATGATGCTGTTCGATGCGCTGCGAGCTGTGGCGTCTGAGCGACGTGGGACACCGCTCCATGAGTCGCCCTTCGGACCCTGGCTGGCGGCGAGACTTGAACGGCGCACGGTGGGGTGGGCTTCACGGCCGAGACGGCTCAGCCCGCCGGAAGCATCGATGCAGCGGATATCCGGGCGTACAGTCTCGAGCAAGGCCAGGGTCCGTCGCTCGGCGTCGATCTCGCGGATCACAAACTCTCTCATACTCGAGCGTAGGTCGGCGGCCGTCCTTGCGAACCACTTGCGATGCTCTTGCACAAGGTTCTGGGTGACTCGGTTGGTCTTGTTGAAAAGGTACGTTTCATGCTGGCGGGCATCGTCGAGGGCCGAAATCGCCTCGTCCACCTTCTCGCGCCTAACACTTGAACTGGATTTGAGTCTGTCGGCTGCATTCAGCTTATTTCTGGTCGCCTCCTGCGCTTGTAGGAACTCTCTGATAAGAATCTGGCGATTGGTGAGAGATTCCTTGACGATGAACGCATCTTGTGAATGATATTGGAAAGGATCTCCAATCGTAGTAGCCTCTGCTGTCGCCTGGGCGGCATGATAATCGCCGACAGTTTGCACGACCTTGCCCAGCTTCCGATAAGCGTTGGCAAGCCCGGGGTGCGGCTCTTGAACATTCATGCTGCCGAGTTTCACGCCGTAGTCCGATTCTGAGAGACCAAGACCTGCACTATGTTAACAACGGGGCGTTGTTCCCTATCAAATGACATGCGTACCTCTTCGGGCCTTCACAAGCTTATCAACTTTGTGACCGGCGTCCATGGTGCCAAGGTAGAAGAGCTTTACGACTGGTCGCGCCTCTGCAAGCTCTGGGGTATCATCAGGCGGAGGAGCAAACTGCTTCAGAATCTTCCTGCGAACACCTGTAGCCGGCTGCTTCATCTTGACCATAGGGCTATAGCCAAAGTCGCTCTCCACGAAGAGCACCATTTCGTCGTCTCTCATCAAGACCTCGTTGCTGCAGACATAGTTGAACCATCTTTGCAACAGCTGCTTGACACGCACCTCATCCTCGTCCGTGCCTGCGCCAGCCGAGGTCAGAGCAGGAGGGACGGCGGGAACCAGGGCCTCGGGGTTCGCGGATATCAGGTGCTCGGCCAGTTTGACAAATTCGGAGTGTAGACGTCGTACATCTCGGAACTGCGTGGTGCGGAACCGAGGAATATTCGTCTGGGCCTAGTTAGCATCCGTGTCCAAACAGGAGGGATTGCCATCGTACGTGAACATCGAACCGGAGGATGGGATCCTTCTTGCCAGTTCGCTCGAGGCCGGTGATCTTGGCCTGCAGCCTGAATTGCGGGTGAGCAGGTTTTTGCGTTTGTCGAGTCTGTTCAGGCGGCGCGTCTTGCCCCGTTCTTTGACTCTGCTGGGTAGCGGGGGCTGGAGTTCCGGTCTGTCGATGGTGGTCGGCAGATGGAGGCAGTGGTGCAACGGTTGAGTCAGCCTCGCTGGGATTAGGTGTCTCCTCTTCCTCGGTTTCTCCCTCAGTCCCAGACGCAGTGGTGGCGGTTCCAGGCCGTTGGAACCCCTCGACGTCGGCCGTGGATGGCTCTTGGGGGGCGCCGTTGGACGCCTGGGAGTTGTACCGAAACGACGGAGGCGGTCCCGTCGTCATCGGGTCGAAGGGCGCGGGATTTCGGGTGGGAGATGCAACGGGTGAGCTACCCCACGGAGAGGCGCCTAGTTCCTCGGGGTCGTGTGTCGTCTGGCTGTAGTCCATCGTGGTCGCCGAGTTGTCACTTATGGGAATAGTTGGAGGATGACGTTACCCTCGTCGGGAGGAGCGGAACGGAGCTCGAAGCGGGGACAGTCGGGGAATTGGGAGCTGGTACGGAGGCAGGCTCAGATGGCGCGCGCAAGCAGCGAGTCTTGAAGCATCAAAAAATCGCCAATGTCGCTGGCGCTGGGTCGCTGTCTCAAGTATCAAGTATCGGCCACCAGCGTTGTGGCTCGTCGCTGACGCAGGTAGGCTGCATCGGCGTCGGACTGGGGCAGCAGGGCAGCAGGTCAGACGTTGAAGCTTCGCATTCGCGGATTAGCCGCGTTTTATCGCGCTGGTATTAGCCGCGTCAAGCCATCTTATCGGACCCGATGGAGGCTAGTGAGGGGCAGTTGGCAAAATTTATGCTGGATGCATTCCACAATTTCCGCGGTACAACGAAGTTGAACTTGAAGTGACGACGGGACCTTTATTTTGCGATCCATTACAACTGCTACCAGCCAGCACGTCTCGAACAGACCTCTCCCCAACACGCGATACCAAACGAGCTACGATGGGCAAGAAGAGGTCAAGGGAGGTGGAGGCCGACGCGCCGCCTGCGGACACGAGCGTTGATAAGATGGACCAGGATAGCTCCGACGAGGAGGTGAGTTGCTGTTGTTGGCTCGCCGGACTACCTAAACTAATTGGAAAAGGATTTCGACATGGTCAACGTGGAATTCGAATGGTTCAACTTTGATCCCGAAGTTGACTTTCACGGAACCAAATCACTCCTGCGACAGCTCTTCGACGTTGACGCGAGCCTTTTCAACATGTCTGCCCTCGCCGACCTCGTGCTCTCCCAACCTACTATCGGATCAACCATCAAGGTCGACGGAAAATCCACCGATGCATACGCGATACTCACAGCCCTCAACACCTCGGTGCACCGGGAAACGGAGCCAATGAAGGACGTGCTAAAGTACCTCGTGGAGAAGGCAGGGACGAATCCCTCACTAGCTGCAATCCCCGAGCTGATCAACGCTGGGAAGCACGTTGGCTTGGTGTTTTCGGAGCGCCTCATCAACATGCCCTCAGAGCTCGCGCCGCCCCTTTACTCTATGCTGCTAGATGAGGTGGAGGCGGCCGTGGAGGACAAGGAGCCGTACGACTTCTCTCACTACCTGATCCTGTCCAAGACGTATCAGGAGCTCGAGTCCAAGCTAAATGTGGAGGGGCAAAAACGGAAGAAGGCGAAGGAGGAATCGGCGGTCTACTACTTCCACGCCGAAGATGAAGTGTTACACAAGCACGCATTGGCATACGGCGCATTCAACTACACCAAGGAGGACGAGTCGGTGGCGGATAGTAAGCGGGCCTTCCAAGAGTTGGGCGTCAAGGCGCAGGGACACATGATCCTCATCGAGGCGAGCAAGATTCAAGGGGCCGTTAAAGCCATTAATGATTATTTGAGTTCCCCGCAATAGAAGACATTATGGGGTTGGCAGCAGCCGCTGCATCAAGTACTCTACCTCCACCTCCTTGGTCATGGGGATGACGAAATCCTTGTACATGGAGACGACGGCTTCGACGTTAATCTTTGCCTGGCCTTCGGTCCCATTCGGAATAGAAGGGTCCCGCCCGTATGTCGCGGCCTTGAGGCGCAACCGTTCAAGGACCTTCTTCTCCACGACAGCGTTAGTGATGGACTCGGCGATTCCCTCGCGGTCCTCGGCCTTGATGAGCCGGATGTACAGCTCCTGGTCGGACTGGAACTTGGACTCGGCCACGAACATGCCGAAATGGATCCTCCGCGACAACGCTTGCAGACAAGCAATGTCGCACGTGGCCGTCGAGCCGTAGTTCTCCTGGGACTCGCCCCTGTCCTCGCGACCAAAATTGGGACACACGCGAGGGAGGAACTTTTCGATGTAGAACTGCTTGATCTTGTCGTTGACGTTGACGTCGTTTTCGTGCAGGATTTTGGGGTAGTTGAGGGGCTTCAGGATCGGTGTCCCGAGGGCATCGGGGAAGAAGGGATATTCGTCGGGCGACTCGTAGCGACGGATCAGTGACTGCAGCTTCTCCTGTTCGCGGAAGTACCAGTCGAGAAAGCTCAAGCCGCTGTCGGGTAACTCCAGTGCGCCGGGTACGTAAATTGTCTGCGGGCAGATTTCCATGGTTAGCTACCGGGGCTGCGCGGCGCGAGGTAGATTGAGGTGGGTGCGGCATCGGGGCTGACTGACCTTGTTCAGGGCAAACTGCACCCGCTCGATGAGGTGGAAAGTGATGGTGTCTTCTAGGCGGCTGTTCTCGTTGAAAGCTATTAGCCCAGTGTTTTGAAGTCTCAGCTTGGACCAAGGGCCGAGGGGTTGGCTATTGCATCGCTTCAACGTACATGAGCTGGAACCGAATGCGGGAGAGGTCCAATGCATGCGCGGCATCGGCCATATCAATGATAGCGTCCATAGGTGAATTGGCAACGATAATTGAACTGTGGCGAGGGAGGTTTTGGTGATATCCAAGAGGGGGAAGAATATCGTAAAATTTAGGACACGAAGCTGCAAAACGAACACGTAGAGGAGATGTTCGAATTAAAAACAATCGCTGGAAACTTTGAGAATAGACAACTTTCTCAAGCGCATTCGGTGGAAGGTGAGATCCGATGCGACGCCCGCAGGCGGAGGAAGGCGAGGGGTAAGCACGACTAGTATTTACCTTACCTAAAGTACCTTATTTAATGAGTAGCATCATCTTCGCACCTGGTTCGCACTGGAGCTATGGTGCCCGGGCCCGCTGTCGGGTGCCTCGCCCGCTGTGCCTCAGCCGCTCCGCCTGTGCTTCACCCACTGAACCGCTGTACCTTGCCTTTCTTTTGATGCTCCGGCAGTGGAGGACCCAGCTGCTTCCAGGTTCCAGCGGCTTGGAGGCCGGGTGGGCCATGGATCGCCCCCAAAGACCAATTACAGCGGCGAATCACCGGAGCTTTATGCGTTAGTGCCTGGCGGTGCTCGTCGTCTGGTGCGTGCCAGGAACTTCCAGCGGGCAGCATCCTGCAAGCCTGCAAGGAATCCCGGGCGCGCGTCATGAACAATCTCCTCGCGAATTGCTGGCGGCCATTTCTTGCACCTCTTTTGTCGAGTCCACCACCAACGCCCTCCTACTGCCTCCACCCGTTCTCTCTCTCAGCCTCTGCTTGCGAGCAGTCGCCAGGCCATGGCTGATTCAGAGAATCATTATGGCTTCCCCGACGATGCCGGTGGCGACGATGACCAGTCTATCGTCTCGGTATGTACTATGTTGAACTGCCCGCCCTGGCGCCCGTTGCCGACGGGACCTCCAACGTGTTCGAACCGAAGTCATCTTGCACAGAACTAACACCCATGGCTTGGAGCAGACACGCGGGCTCGAGTCTTTCGGTCGCAAAATCACATCGACGGCTACACACCTCATAGGGCCCAATGCCGAGGCCACAGCGCATCACTACCAGAACGCCTTGGCCGAGGTCCACAAGCAGATGAAGCGCCCGACGGTGCAGCGAAGCATGTTCTCCATGGCGAGGACCACCCCGACAGACATCATGCGCTCCAAGCTGTCGACGCATGAGATCCAGCACCGTGCCTTGACCTATCTGCCCGACGAGCTCCTCGCCAACATCCCCGAGCATGAGAACGCCTACTCCCTTTTCCAGGGCTTCCAAGCAAGCTTCCCCGAGCTGACCGATGAGGGCAAGAAACACCGCCGGCGCGTCTCGAGGGGGCGCAAGATGTTGGACGATACCGAAGCGACGCCAGGGAGCTCCAAGAGGCTGGTGCAGCTGAAAAAGGAGAGGGCTGCCATGATGCATGAATTTGGCCTGCTTGGGACCCGCAAGAGTATGGCGAGCTACGAAATCCGCGAGATCGACAACAAGATCGCCAACCTGCACGGCATGCGGAGGATAATCCTGGACAGACTAGCCGGCCTAGAGCAGGACGAGGCACTGCTGGAACACGACAGTATGATGATTGCTGCAATGCCAACGGGACACCTCGCTGACCCTAGACAGTTGTTGATGTTGAGGCGCGACTGGAAGAGGCCCAAGTGCTGGCCGACGAGGCCGAGGAAATTGAACGAAACACACCATCTCAAGACGAAAAGGACTTGGTCGGTGACGCTGATGACCATAGCCACGAATTTATGACACAGTCTATCTACGAAAAACTACCAAGCGGACCTGGCCGCACGCCATCACGGAAGGCCAAGAAGGTCCACCGCAAGAAGTCGATGCCAATCCTACACGAGCACTTTGAGCCAGGGACGAACATCCGCGAGATTCGAGCGCACAAAGACAGCATCACCGCTGTGGATTTTGATGCGCCGTTTGGTACCATGGTGACAGCAGCGCTGGATGACACCGTGAGAGTCTGGGACTTGAACGCGGGAAGGTGTATAGGATCCTTGGGAGGCCACACGGCGTCGGTACGCACACTGCAAGTAGAGGATAACATCCTAGCTACTGGGTCCATGGACGCCACTATCAAGCTATGGGATCTCAGCAAGGCGCATTATGACCCCCAGGGCCAGTTCGGAAAGGATGACGAGGAGGATGCCATCGCCTTTGAGACGCCCAATGATCACATCGAGCCTCCTGAAGGCAGTATGGATGACTGCGCGCTCTTCACGCTCTCAGCTCACGTCGACGAGATCACGGCACTGCACTTCAGGGGAGATGTCTTGGTGTCTGGATCGGCAGATAAGACTATCAGACATTGGGATCTCGAAAAGGGTCGCTGCGTGCAGACCCTGGACGTCATGTGGGCAGCGGCCGCGACCATGAACACCACCAGCGACAGCACATGGAGGCCGACTGGTCGTTCGCAATCCAACTCGGCCGACTTCGTCGGTGCTCTGCAGGTGTTTGAGACAGCTCTGGCTTGTGGCACTGCTGACGGCATGGTCCGTCTTTGGGATCTTCGGAGCGGACAGGTCCATCGGAGTTTGGTCGGCCACACCGGCGCGGTGACGTGCCTGCAGTTCGACGACGTCCACCTCGTTACGGGCAGTTTGGATCGAAGCATCAGAGTAAGTGTCTTCGTCATGCCGTTGCAGAACGATAGCTAACACCAAGCCTCTAGATATGGGACCTTCGGACGGGATCGATATACGACGCCTACGCGTACGACAATCCCATCACAAGCATGATGTTTGACACACGGAGGATCGTGAGTGCAGCCTGTGAGGACGTGGTCAAGGTGTACGACAAGGTCGAGGGTCGGCAATGGGACTGTGGCGCTGGCATCACCGCAGCCGAGGAGGGCAAGACTCCAGCCGTTGTGGAGCGTGTACGTGTAAAAGATGGGTATCTGGTCGAGGGCAGGCGGGACGGTATTGTTGGGGTATGGACATGTTAGAGTAGCGGGCTATATAAGATGTAAAATCCACTCAAAGCAATTTGACCTTTGGTTGTGTAGTGCTGATGTCTGTAATTGACCCTGGGAACGCTGCGTATGGCTCGCGTTGTAGGAGACGGGCTCCACGAGGAGTATGCACTTGGTTAAACGGGTCTGATGATATTTATGTATTCTGCAATACCGGCCCCCACTAATACTCGTTTGAAGAAGAAGAAGAAAAACTTAGGAAGAAACGAGAGAGGTGCGCGGTGGGCCTCTATAGAGAGCGTGAACGCATCGCAGGTGGGTGTTATACCAACTACCAGCAGTAGCTCAAAAGTCCAAATCGAGAGACTTCAACATCAGTTGACCACACCTTCAAAAACACCCCCAAGTACCACACAGGTATTACATTGGATACCTTTAAACGTTTCTTCTCAAAGTTGAACACACGAGCCAGGCGCTCATCAGCGATGGAAAATGACATCAACGCCGCAACGTACCGTTCTCGAGCGATATCTCCAAGTCGCCACGGAAATTTCACAACCGGAGCCTCATCCTAGAAGCGAGCCAGCGATTCAACCAGATGACGACTCAAGTCAATCTCTACAAGACGACGACTCGAATGAAACCAGCCAAGACAGTCTTCAGTACGATCCCACCGCAACAGCAACAGCCCAGCTCCTAGCCCGCCAGGCTGCATCTCTCATCACCCTCCACCAATCCCTCGCCTCAACTTCGCCCCCAGTCCACACCACCAGCGAAGCCCTCGTGCGGAAACGCCTCGGTGATATCTCGTCCATCTCATCCTCCAGATTCTACGCCTACCGCTACGACCGTCTACCTGCTGTTTGGCGGCGGCTCTACACTAATACTCTCATCCTCGATACGTATCTCCTGCTGCTCAGGCCACTTCTCGCCGATGGCCTCTCTGAACCCGTGCTCGACCTGGTTGTCGAGACCCTCGACCGTGCGCTCATCACTGCCGGGGGCGAGGGGAAGCAGACCTGGATCCAAGAAACGCTGCGCCATCTCGAGGCCCTCTGGCGAGCGCAGGACGGCCCGGCTAAGCCGACTAGACGGGAGCCGTTGTGCGCCGATGAGCCATATGGGAGACCGAGTATAGCTCCGGAGAGGGCATGTCCACGCTATGAGGGCTGGACGATGGACCAGTTCGAGGAGTACATGAACGCCAACAACGGGCAGCCACGGCCGATCGTCTTCACAGATCTGATGGACGACTGGCCCGCCCTCACCGACCATCCCTGGAACGACGCCGAGTACCTCCTCTCGCAAACCTTCGGCGGCCGGCGCCTCGTCCCCGTCGAGATCGGCCGCAGCTATGTCGACGCGGGCTGGGGCCAAGAGCTCGTGCCGTTCCGCACCTTCATGGCGCGGTACATCACTCCCACCGCGCCCCCAGCCGTCGGCTACCTCGCGCAGCACAACCTCTTCCAGCAGATGCCCGCGCTGCGCAACGACATCCTCGTGCCGGACTTCTGCTGGACGTCGGTGCCGGGCCACCCCCTCGGCGGCGCGGCCGACCAGCCGCCCCTCGAGGTGCCGCAGCTCAACGCGTGGTTCGGCCCCGCGCGCACCATCACGCCGCTGCACACGGATGGCTACCATAATCTGCTGTGCCAGGTCGTGGGGCGTAAGTACGTACGGCTGTATCCACCCGGGGCGGCGGCGGCGATGCGGCCCCGGAGTCCGGAGCATGGCGTCGATATGAGCAATACGGCGGGACTGGACGTGGGTGTTTTGGAGGGCTGGGACGAGAGGCCTGAGGGTGTGAGCGAGGAGGTCGTCGAGGGGTGGAGGGAGGTGGTGAGAGGGTTGGAGTGCTGGGAGTGTGTGCTTGGGCCGGGCGAGACGTTGGTGGTTCCGATGGGATGGTGGCATTATGTTAGGAGTTTGAGTGTGAGCTTCAGTGTGAGTTTCTGGTGGAATTAGGATGGGATCGTGATAGGGAAAAGGAGAGGAAAAGGGTGGGTGTTGTATGTTGTGGATGCAAGTCCAGATCCCAATATCATGCTACGAAGTATATGAGACAGCAAGCGTTGACTTTTCGACGAGAGAACGCCGGAAGATTGGTTGTAACCGATCGAGAATATGGCCAATCCAAATACTCCAAAGTAACAGCACGCCAAACAACAAGCCGAAAATATGACGCTCCGAGGCTAAGCCTCCTGAATCATCCCGGCGTGGCAAGATCCTCGCCGACATCCCCCGCCCCTTGAGCCTCCCTCCTTGCCTTGGCGCCCGCCTTAAGCAGCTCCCACTTCTCGCGATACTTCTCCAGCGTCTTCTGCATCTTGCGGTTGTCCTTTTCCAAGCGCTCCATCTGCTTGCCCGCCGCGACAAGCTGCTCCACCATCTCACGGTTCTGCCGCCGGAGATGATCGTCGTCGTCGGGGCCGGTGGCGGTGGCAGTGGCTGCGCGAGGGGCCGGCGAGCCAGGCCGCATGATTCGGTAGCTCTCAGCCAAGGCCATGGCCGAGGTCTGCGCGCTGGCCTCGAAGGCGTGCAGCCGCTTGGTGAGCTTGTCAAGCATGTCTTTGAGGGACTTGTTCTCAGTGTAGAGCTCTTCGATGGTGTTGCTGAGGTCCTTGTCGGAGCGGGCGCGACC